>VWZT01000570.1:975930-1014971 GCA_013397055.1 Pachycephala philippinensis
GCTCCGCCGCGGCTTCTGCGGGATGCTGCCGGGAGAAACCACGGCGCCCTCTCGGATCCCTCCCTCGCCTTTGAGGTTTGTTTTTTCCTCGCCGTTTTTGCCCTCTTGCAGCCCGCGGCGGCCGGTGCCCCACAGCCCGTGCGGCTGCCGGGAAGCCCGGCTCCTCGTCCGGCGCTGTCGCGGAGCGGGTGTGTGCCAGGCAGGCAGCGGCTCCGGCTTCGCCAGCATCGTACGTTGTTCTCGGGGAAAAAAAGTGGCTACCAAGAAAAGCAGACAGAAAACTCTGCGGTGGGATGTAAGTGCTGAGGTTTGCTACGTGCAGCCTGGGTTCTGTTTTTATTTCGATAGCACAGAGACAATGGTACAAAGCGCTGTTTAATCACTTGCAGATAGAACTTTTATGTATTTAAACCTTAACAGTTAAAGGCTAGCGCAGGTTTTTGAAAAGCTGTGATTCTCTGAGCGTGTTTGTTCTGGATGTTTTTAACACTTGAGCGGTAGCATGCCCTGGTTCCCCGGACGGGTTAGCTTGGTGCCAGGGATGAGCGTGATCCTGTCTGTGCCATGCTGCCCGGGGCTGCTCTGGAAATCATCCCGGTGGACACCGAGGTGGACTAGGGGCCGCCTCCGCAAGGCTGGTTTCAGACAGCGGGTCGTGAAGCTTGTAGCTTCCCTTGGATTTTTCCTTCCCACCGAGGGATCTGGTTAGCATCTAGTTACAATGTTAATTAGAACAATTAAACAGTATCGCTGTTCTTGTGACTTGACTGAGCTGCGGGAGGCGTGCTCAGAGGGGAGGCAAGGACCCTGCCGTAAATTCCCGGACCTCCCTGTCCCAGCTGGCTGTTTGTGAGCAGATAGCAGGAGATGTTCCGCGACACAAGCGTGGCACCGTCTCCACTGGAGCATCCCGCAGTCAGGCTGCTCATCCAGCACTGAGGATGGGCTTCCAGCCTCGATGCACCCATTTCACGCTTGGTCGAGGCAGTGGAGTTGTGTCTGTAAAAGTGGAAGAGGCGAGAGCGATGTGAGGGTGAATTCCTCCCCGGGCGGTTGGCGGCGAGTGATTGATGGCACTGCTGACCCTGGCCAGGCACCGCTGGCTTGGCCATAGCCTGGTTTCCATAAAAACAGCGCTTGGGTGTTGGACACCATCAGCACCCTTGGCTGTGCCGTAAGGGAGCAGGGGGGACAACTTCTTGTTTCTGCTCAGCCGCCTTCAAAAATCGCTGAATCTGAGCTATTTTAGGAATGGCATTTTGGATTGCTTCTTGTCAGGAATGCCTCATCCTCCTGGCCGCACTCTCCTACCTCACAGGGAAACACGTACCTGCAGGAGAGCTGCCCAGTTCAGCTTTCTAGTGCCACTACAACTCTCTCTGAAGTACTTAGAGCAATGTCTAGAATTTAAAACTTGATGATACTTGAAGCAGGAGAGGACCTTTTAAAACACTGAGAGATTTTTATGTTCTAGTTCGACCATTAAAAATGTGGTGAGATGTGCGGGAGTGCATCATGTGTGGGTACCGTATGGATGTATCCAGGGTCCTGTGGTTGTGTTTCATCCTGTTGTGAGAAAAGTGATACCTGTTCCTTATGGGCTTTTTGTGTCAGCAGATAATGAGCCCCTCTTAATTTTGAAAAAGCTTTATAATACGTCTGCAAAATTCCTTGTCACGTTTCTGTGATGAGGACTGTGGGTGTATCACGCTCTCCCTGTCTCCGTGCGGCCCTGGACAGAAATCCCATTGATTTTCCTGCTGTGGAGGGTGGGCACCGCATCGTGTCATTGCAGCCCTGCCAGTGAGGTGACACAACGTGCACGTCCCACTCCTGAGTGGGGACACGCCGGGCTCTGCCAGCAGCTCCCTGGCGCCAGCCACACCTGGCAGGCGGTGGCACACGTGTGACGTGCCGCTGGCGTCACCGGCCAGCGGGTCACCTCACGCCCCAGCCGCCCTGGGCTAGGTCAGGGTTTGGTGGTCGGATGAGAGAGAATTTGAGCACTGTGTGGGATGCTGATCCCACCGAGATTCCTATGGGCCCCTTTATTTAATTGTGAGAAGTCTGTCACTGAGGCGAGGCAGAGCTGTGTAGGATCGCCACGCACGCCTGTGTTGTTGTGGGTGAGCGCTTCGGAAACGCGGAGGAAAAGCTCTGAGGTTTCCCCAATGTTTATAAATACAATCTGGTGCAAACTGTCAAGCAAGCTGTTCAAAATCACGTCACGCCTGTGCTGCCTTCCCCGCTCGGCTCGAATGCCTTTGCCACAGAGCCGGTGTTCATCAGCCGTTCGCGCTCCCGGCACGCAGCTCCGGCCCATCTGCGGGGCTTTCCCAGCACCCCTCTCCTCCTCCTGTGCTGTGGGCAGGCTCGGCGCCGTGGCTCCACACGCAGCACCACCCGCTCCTTGGAGCCCTGAGCATCCTTCAGTGCCGCACTCCAAGAGCCCAGGCTGCCCCAAAGTGTCCCGGCTCACACACCAGAGCTGTGTGCAGGGGCAGAAACAGCGCCTTCAAGTCCCCTTTGTGCTCCTTAGAAGATTTGCCTACCTTAGATGGCCCCTAAAACCGAAGGCATAAACTCTTTCCTGAAAGCTCCATCCATGCAGTGGCCTTCTGGTCCATCCCATGCCTTCAGCAGGGCTGGATGGAGCCTGTTTGCTGGATATTTCACTCTGAAGTGTGCCAGGGTCTTCTGCCTTCATATATATAAAAAGATGAGATGTTTATTAAACTCAGACCCTGCTTTTTCTTCTACGATTTATGTCCTGAGAGGCTGGCGATAAACAGTTTATTAAAAAGAAATCCTGATTTATTTCTGCAAATGGTTACATTTCAAGCTGGTACCAAATGGTTTTGTAGGAGACCACCTTTTATGCTTCCCATGGCAGTTTAAAGGATTGCTAGAAAAACAATCCAGAATCTAAGTAGGTTTGGATAAAGGCAAGCCAGGACTGTACGTCAGGGTATGTGGTGCTTTTATGCAGCGAGGCGGTGGATTTTACCACGGAACATCTGGGCACTGGCTTCAGTTACAGCACAGATTTTAGTGGGATAACAAGTCTTGCTTGGCTTCGCCTTCATTTTGAAGTCACTAAACTTTATACGAATAATAAAACTGTAAGCCCATTACTTCACTATTTGCAAGGGGCTGTTTCGGTCCCCCTTTAGGGTCTCGCATCTTCCTGGGGCTGGTTTTATTTTGCTGTGCTAAGTGGGTATTTATCTTCTCAGAGCCTGGCTCGCTTTCACGGGAGGTAGCTTTGCTAATTTGTAGCGATGGCCACACCGGGGAGGGCGGGAGGGAGGGCTTCCATCCGCCCCCGCCGAGCGCACGTTTTCTGCATTAGGGGCAGCCTAATGAAAGCTGCACGTTTCTCCTTCGCAGCGTTCAAAGGGGCTGGGGTTGGTAACCTGGAGGATGATTGAGCTGCACTGGGCTACCAGCTCAGCCACTCGTGAGAGTTATTTAACAGGGGAGGTTTTGCTTTCTTTTTCTGTTTGATTATAAAATGCAGAGGAGAAGAGTAGACTGGACTGAAGGAGGGAAGGGCCGCCTCTTTCATACAAGAAAACAAGTTTGCAAGCCCTTACAGAAGGGATATGCACATACTGGGAGTGCCCAGCACCAGGGAGGATAACCCCAGCTCGTGATATATCAAGGAATACGTGTTTGGAATGTAAATTCCATGTGAGAGCGTAGAGACAGGCCGTGAGACTGAGGTTTACCTTAATCATGAAGCACCTGGGGTGATACTGAATGCTGGTGAGCTCTGTATTTCGGTGTCACTGACTGTATGGGCAGGCATAAAGCAGAAGAAATCAGAATTACGTCCCAGGAAGGAGAATATCCCAGGTAAGACCAGTGAGAAGGGACTTAAATACTGCTTGAGCTCTTCTATGTCATGAGTGGAGCAGTGAGTGAGCATCGCTTTGGGGAAAAGGCAGAGTGCAGAAACTGTTCTGTTTCACATCGTGACTGAGGTGTACTTCTGTGGCAAAAATCCTCATTAGATCAAACAGGGATAGTTTCTGCCTGAGAAGATGACTCGAATAAGCTCGTGGATGGATGGAAGGAGCTTTGAAGGCTGAGGAGATGTTATGTTTGAAAACTTTAACAAGATGTCATTAGGAGAGGAAGTATTTGCCCTTAGATCGGGAAATAGGGCAGGGTAATAAATCATAACTCCAGGAGAATGTGCTTAAAGCTGGAAATACATTCGGAGGGGAGAGAAGGAGAGTAAATATTAGAAAGAAGTTTGTTCTTTCAGAATTAATTTTCTCGTTTGCTGTATGTGAGGACACCCACTGAATAGGAGAGGGATAAATGTTAACACAGGGCTGTAACAGGAACCAGCTGAAAATCTCATGACTGCGTGGATGGCTTTGATTGCTCTGCAGGGAGCACGTCAGTCATGTGGGACACGTCAGAAACAGGCAGTGTGTCATGTCACCTCGTGTGTGAGGGAGCTGATGGTCCAGCTTCACCAAAAACCTGGTGGGGGGCATTTTACAGGATGGGTTTTAAGTGACATTGGAGTAATCAGCAACACGAGCAGCCCAAGAAGCCAGCCCCACTCCGCGACAACTTCACTAAACACAAACACGCCCGAGTTACCAGAGGGGTGCAGCAGATCCTGCACAGAGCATCTCAGTGAGCTCTGGCCTTCCACCCAGACAGGTATTTTCAGCATTTCTCACAGATTTCTCGGCGTTGTTCAGGTTTGGCCTGAACTGGGACTGCTCTGGCTTCAGGGTAATTAAGCTCCGTGGTTAGAGAGATGTTTGTTGCTTGTGTGACAGCTGAGATAGGAAGCAGTGGGTACTTGCTTCGAGCACCTGGAAAACTGAAAAGCAAAGGCAATAATTTATCTCTCCTACCTCATTCCCTGCTCCACGGCTCCGGATATGAGTGCCCCTCCAGTGTGACCCTCACACGCTCCCAAGGTGACACAGCACCGGGGCCGACACTTCCCCTGTGATTTACAGGGGAAAAGCATTGTTTGCCTAATTGAGTCTATTTCTTTTTTTTTTTTTCCTGTATTATTTGAGAAAACACAACTTTGTTGAAACTTTATTAGAGGGTGAGAAAAATGATGCTTTTCATCTTTCTCGCCTTTAACTTGCTCAGTACCAAAACAGAGCAGTGCCAGACCAGCTGAGGCAGACAGGAGGTGTGGTGGGATCACGGGTTCCTCACACACATTTACAGGGGTGATTAAACGTGATTAAACAGGGGAGATATTTGTACAAAGCAGCCAGAATATTGTCAAGAAGCGAGTGCTCCCTCTCTCTCTGTCTCTCTCTGCTTTGTTTAGGTGCAGCAGATTTACTGCTAATTTGTTTATAGTCAAACAGTCTAAACGTGCCTCAGCGTTCCGAAATCCAGAAACCTGATGCAAATTAAGCAGTTTACAGATCGGGGTGATGATGGTGTGGGAAAGCCAAGTGTCTTGGAGCTGCCAGCTGGTCTCTGGATGCGAAGGAAAACATCAGTGAGCAGCATTAACAGTTTCTAGTCCCCATTCTTTCCCTTCCTTTGGCTACTAAATCTGTGTTTAATTCCCTGGGGGTTTTCTCTCCTGGGTAAGAATTACTTGAGTCTGACTTGTACGACTAATAGGATCTTTATCCTTACTTTGGGAAGACCCTAGGGGCTCTCTCAAACTGATTTTTCAGTAATGAGAAATAATGAATAAAAGTCTGATAGTCCTAGAGGGTATTAAAGTTACAATTTTGCTGGGAAGATTTAATATCAGTCAATTAAAACTTTTATAATCCTGTTATAGTACAATAGTCGGAAAAAAATAATAAGAGGGAAAATGAGTAGGTTTTAAGACCCTCTCACATCATGTGAGCAAGTCTAAATTTAATGTTTGAATTAAGCAGGTATTTTAAAGCAAGAGTCTTAAGATATCTCTTGCAACTGTGTGGTAGTAGGGTGGCAGGTTCAGGGAAAGAAATGTGCTATGTTAATTTATGGAGCACGTTCTAATCCCCACTCATCTAAGAAAAAGCAGTTGCGAGGTGTTTATGAGAAAATCTAGGCAATTAGGGCTTAAACTAGAGAATGCAAAATTCGTGCTCCTCAGCAAAGTGTATTTGCAGTAGCCCAAGACACGCTCTGGCTCAGCCTGTTGCTCACAGGGTACGTGACCACCCCCCCGGGCACTGGGGGCTCATTGTGGGTCTGTTCACCCAGGGACTGTGCAGACCCCAGCTTGTGGCCCTCGGTGAAATGTGTGTGGGGGCAAAGTGGGACCTGGGGACATCGTCCCTGTGGGCATAGCCCCCCACACGGCTCCAGCCCAAGCCTCTGCTGAGATGCTTTGAGGGGACAAAGCACCAAGGAGCAGATACTGGTTTAGGAATTCACAGCTTTTTGGGTTTAACAATGATGCTGAGCTGGTGCTTTGTCCTTTAGCAGTAACTTCCATCCAGGACCGTTGTAGCCATTTCCAGTCAGTGGTGAAGGGACACCCCCAGAAGGCAGCACCAGATCCCACCCCACAGCTCTCACCACATCTTCCCCCTTTGGGAAAAGAAACACCCTTGGTGTGCATTTCAGTGTCTCTGACTGCAGAAACTCCTCCCTTCTCCCTTGTTTGCCCTCCTGCCAGCCCAGGATGTGTGGTTGCCATAAGAAGGCCGGGAGGTTTTGGGGCTGTTTGGATGTTCTCTCACCCGTGACAGCCTGGCCTCCCCTCCCGCATGTGTTCCCCGCTCTTTTGTTGGCAGCAAGCACATAAAGGGCTAACCTTTCGCCTGCCAGCCTGGACAAATAAACACTGGCCCAGCAGTAAAGTGGAGCTGAAACCCACTCTTGCAATAATCTGATTTTTCAGACCCCTTACCACAGCTCTGCAGGTGACCCTGGCAGGTTTGAACCTCTCTGGTGCTAGGTCCCTTTGGAGCACCCATCCCTTTGCACTTGGGAAGGACTTTGCAGCTCGGTAAGCAGAAGTCCACTGCTTAGAAAACAAAAAAGTTGCTAGAAGGAAGACTGGCAGCTCCCAAACACGCCCCTGTCTTGCTTTGGTGTGATGGGCTGCTGAGCTGTGGTTGGACCTGTGGTGTGTTACAGCCTCTCCAGACCGGTGTGTGTGTGTCAGCTCTGACCAAGGCAATCTCCATGGCTCTGCCTCACTGTCTCCCCACCTTTTGCCCTTTGGAGTCAAATCCTTGCTCTGTCACATGGCTCCTTAGCGCTGGAGGGGTTGAGTGATGCTGGGTGAGCAGCTGGGGGAAGTTTGGATTTTCTCTGGAAGCAGTGGGAATTGTCAGGCACCATGGGGGAGACAGCAGGTAGCTATGTTGAGAAATTTGGAGCACTTCATGCCCTTCACTAACAATTTTCACGAATTTATTGAGCTAATGTCACTGATTTATCTGTGAAATTTATCTGTGGGAATCTGTGGGTTTTATTTTTAAAGCAGGATTCTGGGGAAATAAATACAAAATTTAGGCAGTGTGAGCATTCCTGCTCCTTCTCATACCTACCCATGAAGTGTATAAAAGTGAGCATGCAAAAGAGGGAATTTCCTGAGTGACCCCCAGGAGCAGTGCTGAGGCTGATGGTGCTCCCTGGGATGTGGTTCATCCCGGATGAGCCATCCTGTGCTCTCAGCCACTGCAGCTCCTGAGGGACCAGAGCTCAGAAAGGGTGTGTGCTGCTTCCTGGGGATGGTGGGGCTCAGACACTATCCATGCTGGATCTCTGAGAGTCTTTGCTGCTGTAGCTGTGGCTCTAATGCTGAGCGTGCTGGTAGAAATATGTAAATATCAACAGCTTCAGCACTACATTTGATACTTTCCTTTTTCAAACACTTGACAAATGTTTACATATTTTCAGCAGCCCTTTTCCAGCTAGGGAAAATGAGACACAGCATCTGTGAATTACTGTGATATGCAACAAATCATTATGAGAGAGCACCTTAAGGGTTCATTAAGGACTTGCAGGTTTCCTTTGCGTACTTTTAAAGCTGAAGGCAGAAAATACTAAAACTGAATCCAGTTTTGGATATCAAGTGCAATCAGAAAGATTTGGATTCTGATGATAATTCAGGAATTGGAAATTTTGAGGGATCACCTATCAATATAACATATATTACTATGGTCATAAGTAATATGTATTACTTATAATGTAATATGGTCTCTTCTCCCAAATAGGAGAAGTGGAAATGTCCTGAAGTTGTGCCAGAGGAAGTTTAGATTGGCTATTGGAAAAAACTTCTTCATGGAAGGGGTTGTCAAGCACTGGAACAGGCTTCCCGGGGCAATGGTGGAGTCACCATCCCTGGAGGTATTTAAAAGATGTGTGGTTGTGGCACTTGGGGACAGGGGGTACGGGTGGCCTTGGCAGTGCTGGGTTAGTGACTGCACTGAATGGTCTTAGAGGGCTTTTCCAACCTAAACCATTCTCAAATGGGCCAAACTCTCACTTCAGCAGAAAAAAGTCATCATTCCTTTGGAGTCAGCACCATGCAAAGCACCATTCTGGTGGCAGCACAGGGATGCAGTCGCTTCCCCAGGGGTTGGGGATAAGCACCATGGGTTGTTCCTGCTGCTGTCTTGCTCTGCTCTTCCAGCTTTCTGGAAAGCTGCTGCTGTTACTCTCTGTGCTATGGCAGGTGAGAAGCCCTCGGTGGTGATAAGGGTGGTGTGATAACATGGAAAAGGAGAATTCCTGAGTCGCTGTTGTGGGATAACTGCGTGTGTAGAGGTAGGGAAGTGAGTGGGAATAGCAATGCCCGTGGGCTGGCTGTGGTTTGTTATCCTGTGTACGTGTGTGGTGGTGTTCTTGATGCCGAAAGAAACTGCGTATCTGATGGAAACTGTGGAAATTGGCCCCTGTGCACTTGACAGGGTTTCCAAGCAGTCAGCAATATTCCTGTTTTTATTCACTGACCAAAACATAGAAGGGGAGAAGTGCATAAGGAATTCCAGCGTGCGCATGGCACAGCTTTCCACAGAACGTGAGTGCTCCGGTTGTTGCTGGAGCTGCCGGAGCTCGGCTTCCCCCACTCCTGCTCTGCGAGTCACTGTGGGGACCTGCAGCTCCTGCCTGTCACTGCCTCTCCCACAGCTCCCTGCCCTGGGTCAGCCCCTCGTGTTCTCCCCTTTGGCAAACACCTTGTTGGCCGGGAGCAGCTGCCGTGCCAGCGCTATTCCCTAGGAATGGCTCAAGCACCTTTGACTCCTTTGCTAGTTAATGCAGTTAATGACTTTGGCAAACCCCTTTAGCACTTTTCCAAAAGTCTTCCTGCCCCGGTGGTTTGAGGATGTGACAGCAGGATACACAGATCCCGGTTCTGTTCCTGCTCTGTATCATGCCCTGATGTT
Source organism: Pachycephala philippinensis (assembly GCA_013397055.1). NCBI lineage: Eukaryota > Metazoa > Chordata > Aves > Passeriformes > Pachycephala > Pachycephala philippinensis. Next base: position 985,275 of record VWZT01000570.1, read on the forward strand.
CCATCCCCATCCCTCGAGGATTTTGGCGAGGGCGCTCGCTCATAATGTCATCCTGAAGTATTCCAGAGGAGCAGTGGGAAACTCTGTAGCAAATACCAACACGCTGGTGTTGGTTGTAATTTGTAATTGTTCGTGTGTTCCTCCTCGCTAATCCCGTTGCTGAAATTCATTACGGAGAGAGAGCAACCTACACCCAGAGAGCTGTGCTGAAGGCAGAATGACTTGGCCGAGGAAAGTAGCTATTGTTTTATGATTAAAGGAAAGGATTATATTGGGATTTCCTTGAACAAGGAAAGTCTCTGCCCTACTTTTATTGCTTGTAACAAGGGGATAATAATTACTTTCCATTATAAAACACCTCCAGCGCTTGCGCTGAAAGATTTGTGGTAGAGCTGCGTGGCATTCAGGGCTGGTTATCGTAAATGGCCTGGAGTTGTGCAAACTGAGATTTCTCTGCCTTATTTCTCCTACTGGGGCTCAACCCCTGCTGAGACTATGGAAAAAATTCCTCTACTCCGAGTTGGGTCAGACTCTCAGAGTGTGACATATTTTCCTCTGGAGGAGCTGGTACCAGTCACCTATCCCATGATGCCTGCCCTGTCCAGGAGTGACGTCCAGCCACCTGGAGGTTTCGTACGGGCTTGGGAGGATGAGCAGGGACAGCAGCAGGGGTCCAGGCCAGCCGGTGCTGGAGTGGCCAGGGGAGGTAACATCTGTCCTAGGGGGAGGGCTGCCAGCTGGCTGCCACCCCGTGCTCCAGCACATCCCTTCTTCCCGTGCTGCTGCCACCCCCTTGCAAGGAGAGGCACTGAACAACCGAGCATTGTAACAGGGGCCGCCGGGGACTCGCTGTTTGTTTGGGTTTGACACTCGGCGCTGAGTCTCGTGGGCAGAGGTGGCTGTGAAAGAGAGAAGCGCTGGTATGTGGTCTCTGATTGAAAAAAAGAAAACTATGAGGCATTTCCTCGAGTGTCCCAAATGGCATCTCCTGGCTCAGCTGGTTTTTGAAGCGCCCAGCTGCCACCAGCTCCAGGGTGACGATTTTGATGTAATCAGGGTTGAATCTGTTTCCACTAAAAGTGGAAAAATAAATAAGTCTCAGTTTAGAAACAAAATAGTCCATGTAAAATTTGATTTTTTGATACCGTATCTCCCCGAGTATGTTTGCTTTTCAACATGTCTAATTTGAGACAGCTCTGCATTTTATAGTGATGCCCCTTTGGAGTTAACCTCTCCCCCAAGCTGTAGTTCACTGCCACTGTTGTCCATTAAGATTTGGTGGAAATGCACCCTTATTTCTTCATACCTTCCTATTTTTAGGTGGTTGGATTTTTTTTCCCTGTAATGCTACAGTGATTTGCTTGGCTAAAACAGCACTCCCAGCAAAGGAAAATCGCAGGATGAATTGGAATTGCAAGAGGCACTCGGTTAATCCACAGATTATTGACACGGTGGACCCTCCATGCTTCAAAGGCACCATTATAGTCCATCGTGTCCCTGCGTGCTTAGGGAGCTTTAATCCATGGATTACAGGTCCCTAAGAGCTCCTGCCCTCCCAGTTACAGCTGGTCCTGCCAACGGGAGCTGCCATGTCAAGCTGGCTGTGGCACCACACAAAAATATTTGTCTTTTTTAGTCCACAGAGACAGTGGTACACCCCTGCGTCCCCGTCAGGGCTGCATTCCTTGTCCCAAGCCTCTGGAGAGGTCCCACAGCCCTGCCTGGCCCATGCTTTTCCCCAGGCACCAGGCAGGACCAGACAACAAGTTTTCAAAAGCGATGCTTTAAAAAAAAAAGGAACCACAAAAAAGCCCAAATGAAAAGCATACCAAGCGTTTTCCAGATCCTTTAGGGAATAGTCAGCCTTAAACTGCAGGCCTCCACTTTTTCCCTCTGGTCTCCCCCTAAACAAACAAGCTGAGCAGCTCCCAGTAAATGCTGAAATTGCAAAGGCGTTATTTTTCCTTGTTTGTACATTAAAAATAACTAATTGCATTACAATCCAAATTTATAAGCGCTTTTAAACTCCTCTGTTGCTCAGGTGATAACTGTGTGTGCTGAGGTGCGTGTATTTGTGGCATATATCTCTGGAAATGGAGTGTATAATGGAAAAGCTCACGGCCTCTTTACTTACAGCATTCCTCTAATAAGTCAAAGAAGTCACACAGTGCCCTTTTATTTCCAAAGCTGGACTTAAATCACGTCAATAAATCTGCAGACTTACTATGAGATGCAGCATGGGTAATGTAAACAGAAAAAAAAAACAAACCCCAGCACACCAGAGTTTAAAAATAGGATGTAAGGAGGAAAAAAAGTTAACCATCCATACAATAAGAAGAGAAGAAATGCAACACAAAAGCACTGTGTCAGGCAGCGCCTTGAAATTATCCTCACTAAATTACAGTTGTGCACTTCCCACTCTCTGTAATTAATGTGAGGGTTTGGTTATTCCAGACTGCATTTGCTCCAGGTAAACCCAATCGTTTTTGTTTTCTTATTGTAAATCCTTCACAGCTCTGGGTGACCTGCAGACAGTTGAGGAGTAAAGCAAATTATTTCCATAGATCAAGGAAGATGACTGTGAACAGTACTGGCATTGGCACGTGGGGAATCCAATACTTTGCTCCCGTTTTTCCAGAGCATAGGTGTGTTCGGTGACATGGAGCCTTCCTGTGAGTGTCTGTGTGAAATAAATGCACAGAGAAGTCCAAACAGGAGTACACAACTGCTTGGATCCCCAACAGCCAAACAAAATGGACTCTTGGCCATTGGGGTGGGATTTCTGTGGTGGGATGTGGGCAGGGAGTCTCTGATCCCTTAAGGAGCATACCCCACACGGCCGTGTTTTAGGGCTGGGAAAAAAAATCAGTCAGAAAATACCATAGGCTTGAGCAGGGAAATAAATGAAATCACTCCATTTTTGTCCCCAAGGCCACCTGTTCCTGGCTGGGGTTGAGGATGTGCCCACCCCACTGATCCCACAGCCTGCAGGAAAACCCCATGAGGTGCTGCCACAGCTCCAGCTAATTTGTCCCTCGACTCAGAACCTAAGCCAGCTGCAAATCCCATTATCCTCCCCATTTCTGGTCCTAATTGCAGTTTACCTGGAGATTTGCAGATGGAGTTTGTTACCTGGAGGTCTTAAAGGCAGGACAGAGGGCTGTGTAGGGCTTTAGTAGGTGGGATTTTGGAAAGGTTGGGTAAGGAGATTATTAAAAAGATAGGAATTAATTGCAATTGACCTGACTTAATGATTATTTTTATGTATGTGCTTATAACTGAAGTTTATAAAATGCCATTTATAAAATGGTTATTTATACTTTGTGAAAGGAGGAAAAAGCCCCAAGCCTCTGGCAAGGTGGTGAATTCTGAGGTGTTTAAAATCATGTATCTCCCTCTCCAATGTACAGCATGGATTTTTCATCTGTTGATCTTTTTAGGTAAATACAGCCGGGTTCATTAAGCAAACCTCTCTGAGGTGTGGCTGTAGCTACCGGAGTGTTTGTGTAGCCTGGGAGCTGCTCACCTGGGGACAGCACTGCTGCATTCCAGGTTCAAATCCAAGGAAACCTTGGCCACCTGCCCTGGAATCACTCAGCCTGCCCGGGTTCAGTGTCCTGGTGCCTGCCAGGCACAACCGGGTGGCCTTGTCCACTCGGAGCAGCCCAGGCTGGGAGGAGATGGGACCCTCTGGGTGCTCCATGCTCAGTCTGATGCCCAAGGTCAGTCATACAGCAGGACTTTTCCCTCTGGGTTCAAGGCTCAGTTGAGAGAGAGTTTGGGGAAAAAGTGAGAGGTAAAGATGGGCCATTAGAGGGCACTTTTGCAATCCTGGAGAAGCAAAACGGTGCTTATTATTTCACTTAGGACTGTTTATTTTGGCGCTCTCTTAAATTCAGTGATAAACAGCAGGCAAATCCCTCCAGTCAGCAGGAATATATCAATAAAATATTGACTCAGAGTTTAAAAGAAAAGAAAACAAGATGAACTTGTAGAAAACGGAATAAAAGGCATTTAAGGAGGCGGCACAGCCTAGAGAACAAAAAATCACACAGCGTATTTCACGTAATTTGTGTGGCTTAGCAGTGCAGTGCTTAGGCCTCAGCTTGTACCTGGCTTCTAAAAATGAATCCAGGACAAAAAAATGGTTTGTTGGAAGTTTGATGGCTGGGTGGCAGAGCATGAATTCACAGGCTCACATCTAACAAGTGCATTTTCTGAGGGACTCTGTCGAAGTCATTGGTGAGCTTGCCCAGAAACAAACATGGGATGAATAAACGGGCTTTTTGCTTTGCTCTTGATGTTTTGCATTAGCAAAGTATAGAGGATTTAGCTTGAAACTCTGCCAAATTATGAGTGCGCTGCAAAAGATAAAATCTGTTTATTTACTGGTGTGAAAGGGTGGTGTAATACTGACAGCACAGCTTCCAAAAACTGTGAGCGAGGTTTGGATGCCTCTTTGCTGTTGTCCCGCTTTTGGAAGTGTCGTGCATGACAACTGGGCCCGTTTTAAACCTCTGAGGTTAGATACGTGAAAATGAAAGCACTCAAAATTCTATTAATTTGTCAAAGAACAGAGATTATGAAAGTTTCCTTTTTCAGTAACAATTGACAATTTTGCAAGTTATTTCATGTGTGGGATGGGCAGGGATCACAGAACTAAATTTAATGTGTCTTTTTGGAGTTATTTTTAAGCCAAAATGCTTTTACAATTAGATAAAGAAATCAGAGACAAATCTGTACCTTGTCACTGCTCTGTAGTTGTTAAGGGGGGCAGAAACACTGTTTATGGGAGTTTTTAAAGTGCATTAGCTAGTGAAATTATTTAAGAAGTGAAGCTTAGCCTATAATCAAAATGGTTTATTTTAGTAGAGGTTACATTGCACTGGAACTGACTATGGGAATGCACAGGATTGCAGTTTCAGGGGGTTCATGCGGAGGACGCTGTCTGCAGAAAGTGTCAGAGTTTCTTACCTAACCAAATAATCTGCTCTAACTGTTGTGATTAAGTTGGAAGGAATTTCTTCCCTGTTGGCCAATGATAATACTCGAAAAATCAATAAACAGCGTGATAGAGCACACGAAACTCATCCTGCTTTGTGTGAGGGGAGCTTTCTGCCGGCTTCGGTGACTCAAGCCAGCAAGTATTTTGACTTATGATCTTTGCTCCAAGAGGTCAAATGTCTTTAGCTTCGCTGATAAGTATCAACACTTCAGTCTGAATGCGAGGAAATATGTCCACTGTCATTGAAAGCTAACTCAGGACCTGGTTGGGATAGAATTTGACAAAGGCTGGGAAAGCTAAATCAAGATTTACCTGTAAGTAGCAATTGCACGTGTTAGGTGAGGCCCTGGACTCCTTTCCCTTCTGTGGGGCAGAGCACTGCAGTAACCTGTCATTAAACCATCCCAAATGATAACGGAGCACACCACTGGAGACCTAAAATTGCATCCTGTGAGGGAGTGTTCAGTGCACGTTGCTCCTGGCTTATGGATACTGCTGAGTTTGCTACGTGTTCTCTCTTCCCTCTCCCATCACCTATTTCAGCGGGAAAATAGAGGGATGAAGGAACTGAGCTGGACAGCAGGAGGTGGAGAATGGTAGAAAGAGGGGTGGGAATGAGTTAAGAGTGGAGAGGAGGAGGGGAGGTGCTGAGGAGGGGGGAGTGGGGGGACCTGCGTGTTGGTGGAAGGAATGATTAAATACAAACGATGTCAGAGGCAGAGGAAGCAATCTGAGAGTGAAGATAGCCCTCCATGGCCTCGCTGGTGTCGGGAGCCCTGCTGTGCAGCATGTGGCTGGCTGTGTTCAGCTCTGCTGAGAGCAGGACAGGCAGAAGGGGAGCTGGAGGCAGCAGGGAGAGGGATTTGGGAAGAGCAGTTTTAGTGTAGCTTAGAGTACAGTGTGCCACTTCTCAAGAAGCTTTATGTTTGCTATTTTTACATAAAATGTTAGAGAAAGGTCACGTGGGGTGGTGGGAAAAAGAGCAATCTCAGCAACAGAAGCAACAGATTTGATCTTAAAGGTGAAAGAAAGAGTTTGCTGTAAAGTAGTAGTTACTTCACAGTGCAGTACCCAGAGCAGTGTGTGACTGCACACTCAGCCAAGGACAAGAAAAAACTGTTCCTGCCAGCTCAGCTTTTTACCATGCTTCTCCCCAAAACCAGAGCTAACACAGTTTAGATAATGGCCTAAACTTATTTTTTTTCTAATTAACAAAAGGTTATAATTTAGCAATTTAAACTTTATATACTCGTACCAAAAATGGGCTGTTTCCCCCCTTCCTCCCCCATCCCAGAGCCATTATATATGAGATCATCTACTGTACTGGAAGGAGATTTCCAGCCTGTCCCACTGTATATGTTAGGGCAGTCATTTCTGACCTAGTTATAGACATAATAATGAAAGGCTGAGATTATGAATTATTATGCCTAATTTGTAAAGGATTCTCTGCTTTTGTGTTTTGCAATTCCCATCAGGCTTGAGGATTAAGTCCTGCTGAATTGCATGCTAATACCAATGTGCTTTGAGTATGTGTGGGTTTGTATCACATGTTTTCCTAATTCGCTATTTTTGTGAAGAACAGTTTCACTGGAAATATTTACTTTCCAGAGGATTTTTGGAAGCCCAACCAAAATCTCCGAGGGGAAGCAAAGCCGATGTACCCTCCATCTGCTCTGTGCTTCCTGTAGCTCCCAAGGCCAGCAAACTCCATTTCTGCTGTGGCACAACATCAAAGTGTAACTCACCAAAGCATGCGGAAGGCTTTTGCTTTTTGGAAGTGAGAGGGAGAGATTCCAATTTAAAACCAGTGCCTGGGCTTGCTTCAGTCACAAGTTCTAGATGGGAAAATCTTGGTGACACCCTTGGTCCAAGCGCTGTGACGGTGTGAGCTCAGTCCTTACAGTAGTTTTCCTGGTGTTTGTGTGGCAGTGAAGGTGCCTGCAAAGCACAAAGTGCACGTGAGGTTGCTGTGGGTGTGCCCACGTTGCAGCACAGATGGGCTGCACGTGGTGCCCCTCCTGAGGTGGGACTCCCTGTCGTTGCTGCAGGATGCTCCTGCTGCGCTGCCCGCTGCTGCTCCTGCTGCTGCTGCTGCCGCTCGGCTCCAGGCCCCAGAAGCTGCCCACCAGGGATGAGGAGCTCTTCCAGATGCAGATCCGGGACAAGGCGTTTTTCCACGACTCGTCAGTCATCCCCGACGGCGCCGAAATCAGCAGCTACCTCTTCCGAGACACCCCCAAAAGGTACTTCTGTCTGGCCCAAGTGAGGAAGCTGTACTTTGAAGGCAGTAGCTCTGGTTGCTTTGAGATAAAAGTTGGATCCCAACCAGAAGAATACAAATGCCAGTGTTCTGTTTGGTGAAGTAGCTGTGTGAGGTCACACCCCAACCTGGCCTCCCCAGCTGAGCATCTGTCCAATTTATTTGATTTCTGGGATAAGCCCAGAGCCCCCCCAGACCACAGAATTTTCCTGAAGTGGGGCCACTAACCATGCCTGCAGGCAAAGGGAGTGGGAAGGAAATTAGAAACTACAGCCTTACCCCACCACACTTGTCCCTCTTCATTAGCTCATATTGTGCTTTAAAGCAGCAGCATGAGGCAGCCTGGTCTGAACTCCCCACTTCCCAGCCTCTACCCTATGGGTCAGAAAATACTGAGGGTTAGACTGGGGGGGAACCTGAGGCTCCAGAGAGTTCAGGGAAGAGCTGCATTGCCTCGTATCACATACCTCCTCCAGCCTTCGTTGGTGAGGACCATTTTACAATAGGTGATGTGTGGTGCTTGGGGGGATGTGGGAGGGCAGCTGGGTGTGTGTGTATCTCTATGTGCTTACCTGGACATAATGCAAAACGTGTGTCCTGCTTGCAAGAGCACATCCCTAAGTTCCAGGTGAGATCCCATTTCCTTCATTTATGCCCTTATGATTATTTGTATCTAGGTAATATAGGGGTAGAAAGTAAGGGGAGGGCAGGAGGCCAGAAAATCTCTGGTCTGCCTTGACATAGAAGTGTGAACTGCGCTCCTTAGCTCTCACCCACCAGCCTTTCCATACTCCCTCTGCCTGCTAGTAACACTTTTGACTCTGTGGCCACACCAAGGCCATCCCTGATCATGTCAAGTCAATCCCTGCCAGGTGGCTGCCATCAGGAGTTCCTGACATGTGGCTTTGTTAACCTCCCTCTAGGTATTTCTTTGTGGTTGAAGAGGACAACACTCCCTTAGCAGTGACGGTGACGCCGTGCGATGCCCCTCTGGAGTGGAAACTGAGTGTGCAGGAGCTCCCAGAGGAAGCCAGTGGAGAAGGTTCAGGTAACAAACCATCAGTGACTTCCCCTGTCCCCTTCCCTGGATTTATGGTTCCTCAAACACGGGTCACAGCAGGCCTGTCTTTACGATCTGCTGTTTGGATCTTCCAGTGCAGGAGACTGGCAACAGGCAGCGACATGAAAAGGAAAAGGGCTGCAAGAAAATAAAAGCTGAGGTTACAGTCACAGGGGGCAGTGGATGCTGCCACAGCAAACCGTGTTTGCCCAGAGTGACTCAGTTTGATGGGGGCTTTGCTGTGAGCTGTGTACACAAGATAATGAGTGGAGAGACAGGGCTGGCGTTGCAGCAGGACTGAGCTCACCCCTTGGAGGGGACTCATCTCCAGACACGGAGCTGTGTAGCTGCTGCTCGGGAGAGAAAAGGGCTGCCAGAGCCTCTGACACATGTGCTGAACTGTCACACACACCACATGGTGTGGCAGACACACCTTTGGTCCCCACTGTGTTTAACAATGAAATTTTAGTGTGACTCAGAGGGCCAAAGCCAAGGGGCCACATCCAGGAACAGGCAGGTGAGTGAGCTTTCCCTGGGGAAAACTGCATGGCAGCTCCAAGTGGGATGCCTGACGGTCCAGTGGAAGGTGTTAGCTACCGTTCATGAGACTCCATTAACTCTGGTCAGTTGGAATTTCTGTTGCATTTGGTTTTAACCTGAGTGCCAAACCAATTTTCCTCTCTGATTTAACAGAAGTGATCAATTACATCTTCCTCAGAAAACAAAACTTTCCTTTGCCATCTCACACTTGTAATTTATGTAGTAAAATGTGTTTGTAGAGTTCTGTTTTTTCACATTTGCAGAGAGTGTTTGTACAAATGTTTTCCTTTGCTTTACTCCAGGTGACCCAGAGCCTCTTGAACAACAGAAACAGCAGATTACCAACGAGGAAGGCACGGAGCTCTTCTCCTACAAAGGCAATGACGTGGAGTACTTCGTGTCCTCTAGCTCCCCGTCCGGGCTGTACCAGCTGGATCTGCTGTCGACAGAGAAAGACACCCATTTTAAAGTGTATGCAACCACGACTCCAGAGTCGGACCAGCCTTATCCCGAGTTACCTTATGACCCCAGAATCGATGTCACCTCTCTGGGACGTACAACGGTGACGCTGGCGTGGAAACCGAGCCCCACGGCCTCCTTACTGAGACAGCCCATCCAGTACTGCATAGTCATCAACAAAGAGCACAACTTCAAAAGCCTCTGCGCTGTGGAAGCCAAGCTCAGCTCTGACGACGCCTTCATGATGGCTCCAAAACCAGGCCTGGATTTCAGTCCCTTTGACTTTGCCCATTTTGGCTTCCCTGCAGACAACAACTCTGGCAAAGAACGCGGTTTCCTAAAATCATCCAAGTTTGGGCGTCAAACATCCCCGAAGCCAAGAGTTGACCTGCATAGAGTTTGTATTGGGAACAAGAACATCTTCACCGTGTCTGACCTGAAGCCAGACACGCAGTACTACTTCGACATGTTTGCAGTGAACACCAACACCAACATGAGCACCGCGTACGTCGGCACCTTTGCCAGGACCAAGGAGGAGGCAAAGCAGAAAACAATTGAGCTGAAGGATGGCAAAGTTACAGATGTGTTCATCAAAAGAAAGGGAGCCAAATTTCTACGTTTTGCCCCTGTTTCATCTCACCAAAAAGTCACCTTTTCCGTTCATTCCTGCCTGGATGCTGTTCAGATCCAAGTTAGGAGAGATGGAAAACTTCTCTTGTCTCAAAGCGTGGAGGGTGTGCGGCAGTTCCAGCTCCGGGGGAAAGCAAAAGCTAAATATCTTATTAGGCTGAAGGGCAGCAAGAAAGGCGCTTCCATGCTGAAGATCCTGGCTACAACGAGGCCTAACAAGCAATCCTTTCCTTCCCTTCCTGAAGATACACGGATCAAAGCCTTTGACAAGCTCCGCACGTGTTCCTCGGTCACGGTGGCGTGGCTGGGCACGCAGGAGAGGAACAAATTCTGCATCTACAAGAGGGAAGTAGACGACAATTACAATGAAGAGCAGAAGAAAAGAGAGCAGAACCAGTGCTTGGGTCCAGACACGAGGAAGAAGTCAGAAAAGGTTCTCTGTAAATACTTCCACAGCCAGAACATCCAGAAAGCAGTGACCACAGAGACAATCAGAGGCCTGCAGCCTGGCAAGTCCTACCTGCTGGATGTTTACGTGATAGGGCACGGCGGGCACTCGGTGAGATACCAGAGCAAACTGGTGAAAACAAGGAAGTTCTGTTAGTGCCCCTGTACAGAGGAACACGTGGAACTCTGGACTGAGCATTATCCTGCTTCCCAGTATATGGATTGACTACTTGCACAGCTGAGAAGTTGTGACCTGTATTTGTACTGTGTAGAAAAGATATCAACTTGTATATTTATGTTTACATAAGTCATTGTCTGGAGGAACTGAGGCTGGTGCTGTCTGGTGGCAGCTGGCAGCGGTGTTATCATGTGTCCAGTGACCCACATGTGATGCTCAGTAGATGCCCAAGGTAGCAGGAAACCTCGGAGGAACTGGCACGCCTTTGCTTCCATATTGCATGAACTGCTTCTAAATTATTTTATACTTAAAAAGGCTGAGATACATCATTTGTCCACCTTGTTACTCACACACACAACTCACAGACATACGCCCTTTCTCTCAGTGTAGATGGTAGGGTTTCTGTAAATTATTTTATAGAGTCTTGTTTTAAATGTTTATGTTTCTATGACTGTAAACTATTAAAATCTCCCCCCAATAAAACACAGATTTAAACTAAGTATTAACTGGGCTGCACATAAAGCAGTTTTATGGCTAATGTAAATTCTTACCTAGCTGATTTTCATGTTTAAATACTGTATGTATTTCATGTACAAAGTTGCCATAACGTTATATTCCTGTACATAAAATTAAAAATATTAGATTATATATTGTTGGTTTCTTGTTGGGGTTTTTTTTTTTTTGACATTCCAAGTGAGCAGACAGACTTGGGGACAGAAGAGACATGCTGAAACTTGAACTGAATTCAGTTTTCCTGTTTCATTGGGGTTTGGAGTCTGCGTTAGAGAGGCCATGCAGATGTATGGTCATTTGTTATTTTTTGTTAGATTATCATTGGAAGCATTTACTTTCTGGATGCTGCTGGGTTTGACCACAGTAGCAATAAGCTGAAAAGATTGTATTTTTTCCATTGACAAGAATGGTAGTGCTACAAAAACCCCTGGTACTTTCATTTAATTTGCAGTTATTTCCATGGTGTAGATTTCTTTAAGATATTATATTTCTGGATCTCATATTTTCTAAATTGTCTTCTTTGTTTTTCCATGTCACCTCCATTGACTCAAAAGCCTGTAGACAGCTGCTTAATGGAAAACACACTTCAGAGAAGCAGCGAGGCCAGCCCCATTTCAAGCAGTGAAGGTAGGAGGGAATGGGACCAAAATCCATATAAAGGCTGAAAGCAGATTCCTCTTATGCTGCTGATAGGGAAAATGAGTCCTGTCCATCCCTGCTGAGATGAGCTCCAGTTTGCCTTGGCCCCGTAATGTTGAGCTCCTCGGGTTTTCCTTTCTGCTGCCCCCAGCACATTTCAGGTTGCAGACTGGTGGGTGGCAGCAGGGTTTGGTGGCTGCACAAGTTCCTGTGCCATTCCACGTGCGGAGTTTGTTGTGATTCTCCCAAGAAACAGGTAGGTACCACATGAAGATTGATCAGAAGGCACCTGCTGTGTTTCAGGTGGTTATATCACAAATGGAATAGTGGGAATTCAGATTTCTCTGGAGATGATCTCTCTGGTTCCTTAAAGGAACTGGCTTCAGTAACACACACTTGCTGGATTACCGTGCCAGGGTGTACGTGAGCAATAGGTGACTCCAGCTGGCAATCCTCAAGAACAGGACACTGGTACCAAGGTTAGATCACCACTTGCCAGAGAGATACTTGCCCTGTATTTCACTGTCCAGAAAGTTACTGAACCCTTAAGCTAAAGACAAAATTTTTGAAGCATTTCCCTCTTTACAGCTGCCAGTTGTGTGGGGATCGGTGCCCCTTCCACTGGCCTATTACGATGTTTACTTGAAAACACATGTTTCACCACAATTCCAGCTCTGCTTGTTCCCTTTAGCCACATTGCTCTGTTTGGATATTCACCCAGCCCACTTGGCTTTTCTGCCTGCTAACCCCTTCTGTTTGCAGCATGTCACAAAATTAAAAAACTCCCCAAGATGCGTGCATCTGCTATTTCCGAACACTCTGTTTTCAAAGAAAAATGTCACAACAGTTGTCTTTATTTCCCACTGGAATTCTTCTTTTCCTGAACAGCTAACTCTATTTATTCTTCTGGATGAAACTGAGACCATGCTAGTACCATATCTACTAATCATCCCATTATTATTGAGGTCTTAATGATCTGAGAGAGGCAGTTCTTTGCAGGATAGAGTTAAAATAAGGGCACTGGTTTATCCAGTGCAAATATAAGTCAGCCTTAACTGTGAGGTGACTGAAGCAGGTGCTAAAGTGAAATAGGTCTCATCTGCTGAGAAAACTCCAGACTGAGTGTTTGTGAAAGCACAGAGCCCATGTAAGAAGTCACAGCATGGGCAACGTTGAAACATATATGAAAAGAGTTTATGAAGAATGTAATAGATGGATGCCTGGTGTAAAAGGTCAAAAAAAGCCAGTATATCAAATATATATACAAATATACATACAGATATACATAGGGGCTTTTTTAAGCACAGAGCTGGAGAGTTAATTAAAATAGAAACCCAAGCTGGGAAATGGAAGGTTACATGGAGTTCAGTATTCATAGTGATGGTATGTGTCCCTTTGGGACAGAATGCCATGCTAGAACATGCAGCTGAGGAACACACAGGGCTAGAGGAAAGCAGCAGAGGTGGCTCACAGGGATGGCAGTGCCTCCTTAAGCCTCCTCTACTGCAGGACTGTGGAATAGAGGAGAAATCCTCTACAGATGGGGTTTGTTTCAAAGCTGCTAAAGAGTCACTGAGTCACATCAAGATAATCTTCAACACCTTCATCAGTCAAAGCGGGCTTACCTATTTCTACTGCTTTACCCCCTGCCAAATGTGGCAGCTGCCTTACCGTGGAAGCTTCAGAGAGCCCAAAATGGTCCATGAGTTACAGAATACAAGGTTATGATGGTGGCAAAACTGCAGAAGAAATCAGTCATTGGTACAAACATTTCAAGAACTCCACTTGTAGCAACAACAGATGGGTCTCAGAGCCGTATTTCTTTGGGTTTTAAGTAGCAATTTTAAGACTGGTAACGTATCAGGGAGAAAGCAAATCCTTATTTTGAACAGCAAACATTTACCTTAGCACTTGGCCAAAAAAAAAAAAAAAAAAAGCAATAGTTGTGGTTGCTTAAAGTCCTTTGACTAGTTAGGGATAGGGTTACCATGTTTGGATACATTCAGTTAAATGGGATGTGAAAATGCATTTTATCCAGTTTAGTACATAAACTGTGCTGAGGAAATGTGTACCAGGAACCCTGAACTCTGCTTCCTCTCCCTCTCTCTGCTTGGAAACCTCTTCAGAAACCCTTGTGATGGCAGACATCAGCCCTCAAGTTTTGTGGCAATACATGGATCTGGTCTGACTGAGATTGTCCCAGATGTGCACAGCACAGCTGGTGACTTGTGTTCTCAGTTCTATGTCTGTTCGTTCAAATTCCCATTGTCCTTCATGTCCTCTTCCATTTGATGATGTTTGCTATTACTTAAAAGGTCTCCTGGCATTCCAGTGATGTTAGAAGGAGGCTAGAGGAATATGATTTTTTTATTCTTGACTATTACACACTTTTTTTTTTCTCTTACTTCTTGCTGCTGGTTTTCTTTCAAACACTTCAGTGTAGAAGGTGCAGCAGAGTAAGATGCAGAGTTTTGCCCAATAAACTCAGAGCAATTTCTCTTCGTCTTCTGGGAGGTAAGCAAAATTGATCATGTTAAAAACCATGGGGCTGTGGCATATCAGCAAAGCCAACTGAGGCCACAGAAACCTGGGAAAAACCTTGCAGAAACACCTTTCTCTGCTTGCTTTCCCTCCTACATGGACTTTTTAATGGCAATATGGGTGCAAAATAAAACCACTCCAAAGAAGGTGGCTTTTTTCATCTGTTTTTACCCCACTTTCACTGATTTGAGCAAAGTGGAAGCCAATTCTACAGGGAAACATCATGCAGAGCCCGGGAGGATGCAGCTGGGCTTCATTAGCAGCCCCACCACTGGGGCCAGGTGACCCTGCTTCCTTTAACGAGCCTTTGCACAGCAACTATGGAAGATGCCTTGCCTTCCCTGCCCTAGGAGGAGGGGAGATCGAAGTGTGTTCTTTGAGGTAGGTGGGTCAGTCTATCTTTGCTTTTTAAAGTCTGCTTTTAAGTAAAATGAGAATGTTCAGAGCTTCAGAGGCTTTGTTTTTATGTATTAGCTCTGCCAGGGAGAGTTCCTTGATTTTGCATTGTGATACTGGTATTTCAGCCAGTTGTTTATGAGTAATTAGTAAATGTGGCCCTATTATAATAAATGTTCCCCTCTTCTTCTTTCCTGTTGTCTGCAAAGTGTGAAAAAAGCCTGTTTCCTTGTATTAGGTCTCCTGAACCTGCTAACCTTGTGCATAAGAAGTTTAACCTAAGCTATGATGTCTTACTTCAGAGAGCAAACAAAAGAATTATCTGAGTCTTTTTCTGTTCTCTGGGCAAACAATGAATAAGTGCTTCGTATCACAAATGTGTGTGAATAATATAATGTCAAAGCTGCTGAAAGGCTGATAGAGAGGAAATAATTAATTGCTGGTTTTTGAGGGTATTATTGCTGTATTGATACACAATGTGTCTGTGTCTTAATTCTGGGTTTGGATATTCATGTAGTGTGTAACTCCTGCTAGAAGTAATCAGGCACATGCTTAATTGTTTCACTTGATTTAGAGAAATGTGTGTTTGTAACAACAGGCAGCTAAAATGACTGTAAATTTCTGCTCCAGTGGCTTAGTTTAAATAAATGCTGACAGGATTATTAAGTATTAATCTTATAATGCATACCTTGCAAAGAGACTTGAATTCTCATTTTAATTGTGTTAAAATCCTTCTTCTAAGTCTAGCAAGACTGGTAGTGAAGAGTCTGTCTGTGTGAAATCTGGTTGTAAGGTGGGAGTAACACCACGAATGGGACACAATGTTTTAGCTTGCTTTGCTTCTAGAATGAAAGTTAAGAAATTATCCTGCTATTTCTCAAAGTACGGATTTTTTTGGATGAGTGGAAAGATCAGGGAGTCTGGATTATGAAATGATATGATTCTGGTACTTAGGGGTCTAATGTAATTCCTAATTAATACTAATTTTACCTGTGCTGTTCCACATTTTGAATTGCACATTATTTCAGGTTAAAGAGGGATAGAGAACTAAAACTGAGATATTTCGTGAAGTAAATTATTTTAGTCCCCCCTACTCTGGCTCCTGATTTCTTTAACTGTTAAGTAGAAATGAGTGTGTTGTCATATTGACTTCTCCACTCCCTGCCTTTTCAAGCCACTGTTTTTCAAATGTTGGATTTTCCTGTTGAGCTGCAGCAGCTGTTTCTGGCTGTGTAATTTAATCCTATACGTAGAGGAGAAGCTGAGCTTTTCACATCATTTCCATATTAAACCCTTTCCCCGGTAGCTCTGTGTTAGTGAGGAGAGCCTTTCATGGGTTGTCTCGAGGTGCTCCATGGATTTCAGAGTCTCTTTAGAGTTTCAGTGAATCCATGAAAGGCTACGACAGCAACTGACACAACTCAGGGATGGTTTAGTCTTCTAAATAAGTGTTTAGACTGGTTTATAAACTTGTGGTATTAATCCTGTCAGGGAGGCAAATTCTTACTTCGTTTCACATGTTTGATGGTTCCAAAGCCTACTTTGGAAGAATGGTTTTATCACTTCCTTGGAGTCCACATCACTGGTTATAATCATAATCCTCAGCCTGCATAGACAACCAGTGCTGATACCAGGCTGCGGGGGACATCCTCTCTCCCCTCTTCTTTTAAGCCATTTCTTTTAAAGAGAACTGTTATAAATGCAAGTTTAAGGGACCCAGTAACACTGATAAGTTTTGTGAATGCATCTAGTTATGTTTCCCAGCATAACTTGCCTGTTTAACAAGAAAAGGGACTTACCTATCTCAAAATAGGCACGAGTGAATAATGAATGTACAGCTGGCATCTGATCTTGCAGCCATTGTGTATTTTGGAAAGTTGACTGATTCACAATTTGATTTCTGCCCACTGAGAACCATGTAGAGTTGAGGTACCCTTTGATGAACTGTTAGATAAATATTTATCGTTCATTTCAAAAAGAGATCCTCTTTTCCTCTGAATATTTTCCTTACTGATCCTATCTACAATGAAGAAAACTGAAAAGGAGCATGTGGAAATGTTGTTACTTGAATATTTGCTGTTTATAGACATAAAGTAGTATCACTATTAAAAAGGATGCTACATCTGAAAGGCAGATAGCATGAGGAAGGGATGATGATGATGGGAGGGTGTCTCAGGCAGTTAACCATGGTTCTTATTTTGCACCTTAGGGGAATCAGGACTTGCTCCCTGTGTCCTGGGGAATGAATTAATTCTTTGAGGACACAGGGATGAGGACCCCTGCTGAGCACAGGCAGGGCTCACACAAAGGCTGTGGGTGCTCTTGATATTTTTCCTTCCACGCACCCATGCCTGTGCCAGCTGCAGTCCTGCCCCAGCATTATTACTGTGCTCATTCTCCTTGATTTCCCAGTGCACAACTGGGAAGCTGAATGCGAAATAAACACAAATACATTTACTTCAAGTTGCTTGGCATGGTGTTGTAATTAAAAGCTGGAGCCAACTCTCTCCATTTGTCGTTCAATAGGGAGGCATTGTTCCTCCTCCTGGTTTTTGTTTTCTCAAGTACCGTCTCTTCATGGCCACTCTTTCACAGCCCACAAGTTTTGTTTGGGTTTGTTCTTTTAATGTTTGACACATTTAAAACGAATGGGCAGGTACATGAAGCTAATGCAGAGATTGTGCTGTTCTGGAGAGCTGGCCTGGTCTGTGCTGAGAGCGGAGCAGCTGCAGACCGCCTGCAGATGTGGACCGGACGGACAGTTGCTCATGAGTGATCCCATTATGTTTCCTCAGATCCCTCTTTGAGTCGTGTTGGGCAACTGCTCCTAACCTCTAATGGCTTCCTTATGCTCTCTCCCACTCTGGTTCAAGCTGTGCAGCTGGCTGCCGGGGGGACAGCACGGTGACAAAGGCTGCTGCAGCACGCTTGGCAGGCAGATGACGCCTGACAGGGCATGGACAATGCAGGGGTTCTGCTTCCTCTGTAATTGGTGGCTGCTGAGGGCCGGGTAATTGGGCTCATGCCCTCTCCAGAGCGGGTGGAGCAGACCTAAAGGACATGGAGAAAAGGCTGCTTTGGTGGGAGCAGTAGGTTAAAGCAAGACACAACTGTTTCTGGATCCTGGTAGTCATAGGTTCCCTGTTGGTATCGACAAAGGCCCTTTTCTCATTGTGTTTTGGAGCTGTTTGATCACTGTCCTCTGGCCTTGCCCAAGTGGCATCACAGCTGATTGTATGATAACTCAGTCTAGCGTTCAGGACAGGCTTTGTAGGAGGCTCTGCCCAGAGCTTTTGTATCAGCAGCTCCTAGTTCAGATGGAGCATAGGAGAAGTGGAGGAAGACAGGAAAGTTACGAAATCCTTTTTACCAGAACCTCGTGCTGCCTTTATTTCCAAGTGTGCAGGAATTACTTCCGAGATCATGGCTGTTCCTGAGCTCAGACTGTGCCCTAGCACTCAGCTTGTGATGCTGGCACCTACTCACCCTTCTCTAAGAGGTAAAACCTGACAAAGCCACTACTTCTGTTCTGCACATAGCAGCTAAGTCTTTGTCATCATAATTAAATGAAACACCAAAATACCTCTGTCATTAAAGAACATAAATCTTTGACAAGAGCGTTGAGGTAGGTCTGTCCAGAGCTCTTCCCTCAAAGAGCTTTTCAACTCAAACCTCAGGTTTTCTTTGAACAAAGCCTACATCAGACAAACCTCTTGCAACAGAGACAAGAGAGAGAAAAGACAGGCTAGACATGGGGAAGGGCTTATAAACAAATCCCCTGCTGCTCACTTTGTCCCTGCTTCCAGTCTTGCTTTCAGTCAGCTCTGTGGCTTTCTGGGCTGAAGCAGACTGCAAGTTCATTTTGGTCCCTAGGGAACTTTCCCCATTGTCACTGGGGCTGGTTTCTGGCTTGTCCTGCTGCTCTTGGCTATCTCCTGAGCCTGAGCTGTGTGCCTGTGTCTCCTTGCTTCTCCCCCCTTATCACACCCAGTAGCTCACAAATGAAGATTCCACATCTTTTCCCCTGCAGAGGGGCCCGCTTGGCTGTCTTGTCCCCTTTAAAGGAAGATAATACACCAAGAGAAACAATTAAATTGGATACTGTCTCTCCTAGCCCCTAACCCAGATATTTTTCTGGGAAAAAAGGGTTTGTTGTGATAAATGTGAAATATGCAATATATTTAGCTACTCTTAACTCATCTGTTAATGTTTCCTGCTGTTTTTTCAAAGTTGTTTGTGTGCTTGTCTGTATGATGTTTCCATCATCCAATACTGTTCTTTCCCATCTCAAAATAAAAACCTTTTTTTTGAGTTCTCGTATAATGGAGAAAATGAGCAGTTACCCACACCTCCAGTTTGTGCAAGGTTAATAACTGGGTGATCTCTTTGTCTTGTATTTCAGCTGGAATTTGTGCTTTTGAGTGCGGAGTTGTTGGGGTTTTTTTGGTGGCCTACGCTGCTTATTTCTGCCAGTTCAGGAGACGTGCTTATAATGAAGAGTTTGGTTTAGTATTTGGTGTATTGTCTGCATGGGATTAATAATTCTGCTCCCATTTTCTGCTGTTGTAGACCTGTGTGAATGCAAGCATAGGGACTTTGATTAAGGGGAAAGATCTGCTGGTGGTAATCCAGTGAGGAGTTCCTGGGAACTGTAACAAGCCTTCATCTGCTAAAGAAATGCAGCTCCCACACTGCTCTGCATAAATGAATATAGTTCCTTTTTCCCTGCTCCAGATTAAATCTTCCCAATAAGTTCAGAGAAGTGGCTATGGTGAAAACACCCCTCTGTAAATGAACCACCAGTGTAGTGAGAAGTTACACAAATCTATAACATCTTCCCAATCCCATGGCACCAGAACAGCAAGACACTTCACAGGACAGGGACAAACAATGATACTGAGGAGGAGGAACGGACATGAAAGAAACAAACAATAATAACAAGAATAGAGGCACATTGTCATTAAATGAAAACATCTTAAACAATGACCTTTCTGACAAACCACAGAAATAGCAAACACGCAGCCTTTTTAATAACTGTTCCATACTGGAGTTTTGCACACATACCCCCTGGAAGCTTAATGCAATCCAAATGTCTGTCCCCTGGACAGGGCCTGGGGGTAATGCTCTTTGATGCCTGAAGGAACAAGTGAAAGCTTGCAGGTTACTCAAACCTGCAGGAAACCACTGCTCCTGATGATGCTTTTCTCCATTTCAATGTGAATTTTTAACATTTGATAATTTCTTCATCTTTTTCATTGTTTCTATGGGAGGGAAGTGAGGGGAGACGGGGAAGAAGATTTTTAGTAAATGTTTTGTCATGAAAGGTATGTTTAGTGTCTATGCTAAGAATTAGAGTCTACTAAAAATAACTTGTGTGGAATTCTAGTCGGTACTGATGTTGGGCTGCTGCAGTCCTCATCAGTGTCATACTGCATTTGAAATGGATAAATGTCTCCACATGATGATGGGGGTTTTGGATGAGTTGTCCTATTAGGCAAATACTATAAGCTGAAGGGATGGACAAAACACCGTGTGGGATGATACCAAAATCAGTAGCTCTTCTTTCCTAGACCTCTCAATATTTTCTTATGAAGAAAATATTCAGGGTTTTTTGGGGTTTTTTTTTGGTACATTGAAACCTTTTAAATTCTCACTTCTTTCTAACAGCTTTCATTAATGGGACCTATCAGACCCAATAACCATCTGGCTCTTAAATCAGGGGTCATTATGTGACTTTATTCTCTCATAACAATATCTATTAATAAATTTTCAAAAGCCAACTGAAGAGCGTTAGAGATTGTGTTCAACTAAATATAGACTACTAAGAGTTAAAATACCTGTGATGGACAAATGTTCACCCATATCTATTTAGTGCTTTGTTTCAAGCCTTTTAGATTGTTGTATCTTTTTCCTATGTCTTTTATCACAATTCAGTGTTAGTTATTATCAATATTCTCCAACCCTCAGAATTTCATTATAAGTAATGGTTATGCCCACAGCCTCCAAGTCTGTAGAGAGGAGAAACAAAGTAAAATTAAACTACTGCTAATCTTATTTGGTGTTTTAGCAGAATTGAAATCTATTGTATATACCCCAGTAACTCTTACAGCAGTTTGTAAATTAAACGGAAGTAATGCAGTGTCAAGAAGTATTGCACAAATAGTGAAATTCAGCAACTCCAAAGAGCAAAAAATTGTTTCTCTCCAAGTAAGGTGCCAGGGGAAATGAAGACTCTGCTTCTGTTTTCTGCTTTCTACACTCTGGTCTGTGTGTATAGATGTGCCTAAGGGAGGATCGGGTTGGTGGGTTCAGAAATCCACTGGTTAGACACCAGTTCTGGTTTCCTACCAGAAACTGCACACTGAGTGCTCTGCATCCACTGTGCTTCCTTCCCTGCCAGTTCTCCCTAGGGCTCCCTTGGTGCTGTAAGGATAACCTTGCTCAGGCACAAGCAGGTCACTTGTGATGCATCCTGTGACTCTGTGCAGGTCAATGCTTTTCATCCCCAGGAACAGAACAGGGAAGTGTGCTTGGCTGCAGGTTGGTTGCAGCCATCTTGTACAGGGACTAACTGTGGCTGCTCTTTTGAGTGCAGACAGGGCTTTTTCCAGACTTTCTGTGATGACTTATTACAGTTTGGGCAGACTTTCATATAATTTCCAAAAGGGCATGTTAATGTCTTGTACCTCTTGAAAGACACACTTTTAAATAAGATGCAGCTGCCCTGTGCTTTCAGCCCGTTCCCTTGTTGCCTTATGAGAAAAGATGACTAACTCATTTACGGCAATCCTGAGCAGTAATAACTTCAAATTTATGGTGCACCCAGTGTCCAGATGCCTCAGGGCGCCTGACAGGCTATAACTTAAAACATAACTTTAAAAAAACCCTGTGTGATTGAGCACAATGGAGCCGAGGGAGAAACAGAAACCCTATTGTGTGATAAATAGAATGGCGTCCCACAAACAATCTCCAACCCAAACTCGCTGCAGCCCGGCCCAGGGGGGTGCCATTGTGCTCTCTGAAATGCCAGAGAGGAGCACTCACTGGAGCTAAGGGGAAGCATTTGGACAGGCAGGCTTTGCACATGGAAAAGCAGAACCAGCTTCAGCTTTAGTCCCAGGAGTTGTGGGTTTTGTTAACCAAGGATGAATACTTCAGAAAGGAAGTGGCAGGCATCTCATAGATGTCTTTTATAGCTATTGCTTTGCTTCAAAAAGCCTGCTTTTCAGAGTACACTTACACTCTGATTAATCTAATGATTACTCTGCACATCTAGACACAAACATACTTCCATTGGTCCTACTCCAATTTCAGATACTTACAGAAATCCTCGTGGACTTTAACCTGCTCCCAAAATCATCTTCTGCCCCGAAGTGCAGGTGTATCAAGAGTTTGTATCAGCTTCTGCTCCTAGTGAACAGTGAAGGTAGTTCCTGAGAGGGGGACACGTGAGATCCTCTCCCCAATTACTTCAGTCTGCAGACATCTCTCTGCTTTGTGAAGCTGAGTAGACCTGTAAAGTTTAAACTGAAGGCTTTGTCTGAAAGAGAGAATTTATCTGAATCATGCTGTCATTGCTTGTAAGGAAAGACACATTCCTAATTTTTATCTTAATTTTGAAAACATAATAATACGGGAATAAAGAAAAATTACATTCCTGTCTTTAATCCTCCTATTGCTATCAAAACTGAGTAATTTCACTACGAAGTATTTATAAGAACACAACCTAATTTTTGAAATAGCTATTGGTTTTCTTCATTTTTCCTTTATTGTTTGTTTTTCTAACGTGCATAAGTAAATTTACAGTTGATCCTTGCAGACCTTGGCAATAATATCCAAAAATTATTTGAGCCAGAGTCATAGACTTGATGATTCTTATATTTTTCAGAGTCTAGTCTGACATCTTGATGTTTGGGACAGAGTTGCTGACTACCCCTGGTGTCAGATGGAACATAATGAGGATAAGAGTTTTTAAATGGAAGCATTCAACAGAAAAGCCTTTTTCAAATGCTCATCCTGCATGGTTTAATGAGAACTTAATTCCTGACAAATGTTGGTGGTTTGATTTTTTTTTTGGTTGGTTTTTGTTAGGCTCAGCTCATTCTAAACTTGCATGTGGTGCCCCGATTATGCAGGCCCTTAAGCTTTATAAAGCAGCTCATGCCCAAAAGTATGGTTGAAGCTGGTTCTGCTGAGGCCTATGGGTGGAAAACTCCCAGATTCGTTTAAAATTTTTATATTCAGAGCTACCTTCTCTTTCTCCGAACAGAACATGTAGTGTTCTGTAGGAGTGGAGCAGAGATTCACAGGGCAATTTAAGTGCCTGTCCTCCAGGGCTGTGTTAAAGCAGTCAGAATTTCCCATTCTTCCAGAGGAACTTGTTTGAGTCCTGACAAGGAAGTGTCTCCTGGGGGAAAATGTTGTTAACTGAGAAAGTGACTTCAGTGGAGGGCAGGCAGGAGAGTGAGAACCAAGGAAAGCATTAAGGTGTGTTCAGCATAGTTGTTGCCTATTCTTAAGTCAGTAGCTCTCACTTTGGTGTGTGCTATTGCCTCTTAGGACATGGATGTCAAATTACATGCTGTGTTGATTTCAGTTGTTCTAAAAATAACTAAAATCCAGGAAAAAATTCCAACAGCATTACAAATAATATCCCAGATACCAGATCCATGTGTCCATGGGAATTCCCCTTGCATTTCAAATCTACTGTCTCCAGCCCTGATGGTTTGGCCACTTGGGTTTTTGTGTTAGTATCTCAGGTCAAATACCACTGATAGCTGTGAATGTAACACTTCATAAAAGAGGTGTGTGGGGGAATAAATAGTTGGGGTCTGTAAATACTAGACGCATGTGCTGGTCCTTGAAACATGGTCTCTTTGAACTCAAAGTCTACAAGTCTGAAGTGGTGCACTGAAGAGGATTCACAGAAAAAGTTTTAAGTTCTTTGAAGGGGGTGAGGGGAACTATTTGGTTGCTAAAAGTTGAGGGTGTTTTTCCAGCAGAAAGGAATACTGAAATGCCAAAAGGAAGCAGGAATGAAGACAAGATGGGAGTAGAAAGACTGGAAAGGGGTGAGAAGGGAAAGCAGTAGGTATGACAAGTGCAGTGCAAGAAGGCAGTACTTGAATATAGAATCTGGTCTATTGCCTCTTAGGTGAACCTGGGAATTAGGTTTAGTCCCCCAACAAAGTGATGCAGATCTGTTGGTGTTCCCACTGCCTGTAGGCCTTAGAGCGAACTGCTCTCTTCTGGGACCAGGTTTCCTGACCAGGGGAATTAAGTTGCTCCAGCTCCCAGCTCAGGAAGAAACGAATGCATCTGTAGTGTGGATAACTGGGGGGTTTAAGCCCTCCACTGGTGGGTCAGGCACAGCTGAATATGAAAGCTGAGAAGGTAGCGGACACACACCCTGTTGAAAAGAGGGTAACTCAGATGCTGTTTTTCTGAGGATGGGAAGAAGAGAGTGAGGCCAAAGTGCATAAAAATTATGTGAAAGATGACCTGAGACAGGTCTCTGAGCAAAGGACAGCACAGATTGTGAAAATGTGTGCTCAGAATGGCAAAATGAGTTTTCCATAGCTGGCAGTTCTGAGAAATGCCTCCTGTGTGTACATAACCATTCTCCAAGGATTTAAAAATATTCTGTGAAGCAGCTTAGTGATACTCCATGTAGTGGAGATTCATGGAGAAGTGAAAATATGAATATTATGAATATCCAACACCACCTGGCAGACATGAAAGGCAGAGGTCAGTCATGGGAGTTGTCATCCATCTGCTAGAATAATATCAGCAAACCACTGTGAGTTCATAGTAGTCAGCTGTCTTCCTGCTACAGGAAAACCCAACATGGTGTCCCAGCTTCATGTCCTGTTGAGGAATGGTGGAAAAATACTTCAACAGCATTAAAGCTCTTTCAAGGTTTTAGAAAGAATTTGTTGTACGGTTGGACTGCCAAATATGATGAGTTAAATGACTGGCACAGAGCAGGTATTGAAAGGGAGCCTAATTTCCATGTTTTTTCAACAAATAAAAAGAGAGAGCACAGAGTGGAAATAGGCTTGGTGATGAAGCTCGTGTTCCATGAAGATCCCTCTCAAAATTAGGTACCAAATAGTAGAGGAAGCAGGCAAGTTTAAGACTCATTGCTTCCCAGAAGGAGCACAGGATCAGCTCCAGAGCAGGTTGTAATGGGAAATGGGGCCTGGGAAGCAAAAACCTTTATGCAACAGGCCATGTGTGTGAATGGTTAGGATTGAAGGGAGCAGCTCACCAGGGAGAGGCTGGATCTGGGAAGTCACTTGCCATTAATAAAGGAAAGGCTGAGTTGATCCTGAAGGGGCTGACAGGTAAAACGGGGGGGTGACATCAATTTGGGAAGTGGCTCTCAAGCTGAAATGAGATATTCCTGAGCTGAGTAAGACACTTTTAGGATGTGGCCCCAGTTCATGTGCTACTACACAGAATGTTTCTGTCAGTTGCTGTCTCTGATGAAATTAATGGAGATGGTTTACACTAAATGTTTTAAAGTTAAGTATTTTTAACCATTCTCTACTTGTTTTTTAGACTTCTTTCCTATATCACTTACGTGAAGTTTTCACATGAGATAGCAAAAAAAATCTACTACAGTCCCATTATACTGTGCTCCTTTTAGGTCCATCACTATGAAATCTGAATTACCAGCTTAATCTGCTACTTACTCAAAATTTTGTCTTTTATGTTTTTAAACCTAGTTTAAAATCCTCTCAAACAACAGAAGTGAACACTTAATATGCCATCAGCTGGGGAATGTAAATATAAATGCATGTCTGAATTTTAGTATATTTAAAGGGGAAGGAGAAAAATTCGAATTCTGAAATCCTGGCACCAACTTCTAGAACTTCAAAATTCTGAGAGAGAAATTCTGACAGCAACTACTCTGTGCGTGTAAGCAAGGAATGAGACATAAGTTGAAAACCAATCTGATAATTTAAAGCTTTGCATGACCTTGAGTATCACAACACAAGAAGTCTGTATTAGTTTACAGAAAACCTAAATAACAAACTGTGCATGGATTAGAAGAGAGATTTTGCTAGGGAAATATTTTTTTAGTTGCAATGCTTGCTGAATTCAAAAAACTTCAAAAGAATCAGTGTAGAAAAAAAACCCAAAACCCACTACACAAAAAAAAAGCAATTCTTAAGAACAGTTCTGAAAGGAATTTTGCTCAGTAAATCAAAGTGCATTAGGCAAAGAACAACTTAAGCTTTTCAGAGCACCAACAAACACAGACAAAACAAACACTGTTAGAACTGGAAAAGACCGAGACACCCCTGAGACACTGAGTACATGGGACTTCTTGTCATATTTTAAAAAAGCACATTTAATTGTTTCAGAAAGTAGATTGTTTTACACAAAAGAGATTGAGTTTTTAGTTGGTAGTTTGACATATGGTTTAAGTTGACTCCATGTCAACACAATTTGTTCCAGGCACTTAAGAGTCCTCGTGCCTGGTGATTATGGGTGGCAAGGGTGCCATTGTCCCCAAAGCAGGGCAGGCTCTAAAAGTGCACCACAGCTCTTACTAAGCTCTGGCAGAATTTTTTTTTTTTTGAAGTGGAACTCTGTACAACTGAGAAAAGGAAAAAAACCTCAACCCTGAGAGGTCTGTATGCTATTCTTCTTCCCATCTTTCACTCAGACTCTGCCATGAGACAAACTGGAACCTTTCCTTTCTGAACACTTTCAGTGCAAAACCAGTCAGTGCAAACCCCGTTTCCATCCTGGTCCAGGCACTCCAGTGTGTGAAGGTCTCGGAAGTCACTGTGAAAAAAGAACAATGGTCTCAAATGAAGTTAAGGACTTTATACCTAGGCAGAGAAAGGGGCTTGGCAAATTCCAGGGAAACACCTGACTGAAACCTTTGCATTCCTGGTCAAAGCTAAGCATTATTTACACACTGGAAACGTGCAGGTACACATGAACTAAGAGGAAACAGTCTGACAATATTGTACATGTCCTGCACGTGGGGTACAACCCAGATAAGGCAAAGATTTGCTTTAAAAGAACTGCTCCTGATCATACCAGGCTAAGAGGAATTGGATGGGGTTGGAGAGGAGATCCATAGATTCAGGAAGTTCTCAAAACATACCTGCAAACTTGGTTTAAACTGCAGCGCAGAAATGTTTTGTGGACAGGTGGATGCTCAAACTGGGAGGAAGGAGCCATTACCATGAATAACACCCTTTCTCTGGTGTGCCAGCTGCCAGAATCTAATTCTGGCATTGCTATGCATGCTGCAAAAGTTAATATTTTAATACTGCTCGATGCAAGGAACTCTTGAAAGGATTAAAAAACCATTAGCCTCTCTGATTTCTGTCCAACTGCCTGCCGAGCAGGAGGAGGGAGGATAGAAATGTCAAGTCCCTGAAAAGTTTTAGAGATGATACTACAACATCTAAACAAGGGATTAGCAGCAAAAAGCCATCCTTTCTTCTTGGAGAACACATTTTCCTTCTAAGCTGCTGGACACTTCAGGGGCTGGCATGTTTACTTCTGGCATCTTGAAGACCGTTTCGGTCTTAGATCCTTTTGTTTGTTAGAATGTGACATATTGAGCATGACACCTAATTAGCTGTTCCTCGAGTGGAGGGAGTAACATACCGTGCCTCTGGTATGATGTTGCAATGAGTACTGTAACTCCAGACAAAAACTCTTGCAATTATTTTGTTTGTCACCACAGGTGGATTCCTGCCATGGAATTTCATTTGGGGCACAGCAGCTTTCATGACTACATAAGAGCTTCCATCTGAAAGTACCTTGTTCCCTTTCCAAGGAAGTTATGGAAATGAATTTTGACAGTGTAAGGCTTCAAATCTGAAGGCTGCTGGATGCCCTTGTGTTTCTCCTTGGGGTTCTCTATAGAGCAACACAGAAACAGAGGAGCAACATGTTCAGTTTCTTTGTGCTGCACTGCAAATGAGTTACAGCTTTAAGGTAAATGGCTGATTAAACTGAAAAAAGTGTATTTTGCTACAGGTGGACAGGCAGTTGTGAATTTGTGATCAGTGTCACACCAGCAATACACTCTGAAAGAAAAGGCTGGTGACAGTTTTGTCCAGTGCTACAGCATTTTTTTCTAATTTGTTTAAACAGTAAGACACAGGTAACTGCATTCCACATTGGAATAATAACGGCTGAAATTTACAAAATAAAACAGTTGTTCTTGTCTACTTAAAGAGCTTAAGACCAAGACACGAATGCATCTGATTAGTGCTGTATTATTACCTTTAACTTCATGTAGAAGAAATCTTTTAAGATTCAAAATGAAGGACCCCCGAGTGATTTTTTTTTTTTTTTTCTCTTCTGAAGAGAAAATACTGAGGCCTTCATAAAGTGTAAAATGATTTTAGAATATTCACGATGTTTGGAAAAGGTCACAGACAGGGAAAATGATGCCAACATTTTAATCTGATATATATTAAGAAAGACTGGCATCCAATCAAAGAAGTGTTCTGGTCTCCAAAAATATTAAGTATGTTCAATTATGCATGTGAAACCTTTAGAGCTGGATCTTAATAAAAAGAATAGTTAAATTTTGCTCTTAGTTGTAAAACTGAAGCAATCGCCCCGGGCAAATTATTTCTTCTCAGTTCAATTTATTTGTTTTTTAGATGGTAGAATTCTTATTTATATAGATTTTGATGCTCCATTTTTATTACTAACTAGTAGTCAGTGCCCAGGCTATCAGTCAAGGTGTAAAATCTGTGTGTCTGGTGCATTTTCATTCTCAAAATTATTCTTTCAACCCTGTTGGAGCCTTTCATCCTTTTTTCTTGTCAAATTGAGGGCCTCATCAAATTTACCAGAGCATTTGCTCATATATTAAATATTATTCAGTATTATACAAATTTCTCTGTATATACCTGCGTGTTGGTGGGAATATACATCACCTTTGTAAATATTTTTTCTTATAAAGCTTTATGATAGCTAAACTATGGCTAAACCATGACACTGGTAGATGCTAAGCACAAAAAGCCATGACTGTGTGCAAATATATATAAGGGAACAAAAATAGTCAAAGGGAGTTTCATGTTCAGCAAGACCTGTTTTTCTTATTTTATTTTTCCCTAAATGTCCACCTATGGATGGGCAGGAATCCAACTGATCTAAAGCACTTTCATGATGATCTGTTCACTGGCATGTGGCAACTAAAATTCTGGACATTTTTTTCATTCCTTCCAAATGACACCAACACAAAATTTTTCTAATCCTTGGGTGGAAAACTAGGAGCTTTTAATATTTAACTTCTACTATTTATACATCTGTTAAGGTAGGAAGAGGAAGAGAGAAAAGAGGTTGTTACGCTCCAGTGGTTTAATTATTATTATTATTAGCAGCACAATTTTAAATTATGTCTAAAAATAGGGTTTTTTCCCTTTTCTTCCTTTTCCTTCTGGTTGCCTCACATGCCTTCATACTTATTTTTAATTCTATAATCAGATATAACCAAATCCCTTTTCCAGCTACACCACCACTTCAGTTTAGAGCAACAACATGAGTATGGCATCAATGAAAACCCCAAAAACCCCAAGAAAGCTATTCAGTTTTCTAGAAGGTCAATGTTTATTGTGCATATATATAAAATGTGTATTTATAATGTGTATTGTAGTTTTGTGAAAGAGTACTGATGTGATGTTAATAACCCGCTGAAGCCAAACTTTTCCTCCCTGTTCGACTTCATTTTGTGTAGTTTCAGTCAGAAAACCATGCCTTTGCTGGGTATGTTGTAAGAATATACAGAATGTTTATTTTTTGGACAAAAAGTGTCACGTTTGCATGTTCGGAAGGATGCTCGATTTCTGCCTTTAGATCCGCGTTCCCTCAAAACCAACCCCCGAAAGTGAAGGATTACTTGGTTTCCAAGCGAAGTTGGCTTCACGCATTGGTGGAATACAAAATACAGGGGACAGATCCGAGCGGGACGCCGCCGTCCCTTGCCGTCCCCTCACGACGCCGCCGCCATGGCGCCGTTCCCGCCACTGCCCCGCCGG
>VWZT01000570.1:1015397-1187091 GCA_013397055.1 Pachycephala philippinensis
CCGCTCCAAGTTCGCCTCAGCCGCGCTGTGCCCGCCTGGGCTCCCTCTGCTCACGGGAGGCACCGCCCGCCCGCTCGCTCCCCCCTCCCGGTACAAGGAGCCTCCCGGGGCGCTGCCGCCTCAGGCGTGAAGGGGCGCGGGGGCCGGCGGAGGGTTTGCTCTGAGGAATTCTATTTTCCCCGTTTTGTGATTTTTTAAAATTTTTTTTTTTTTAAACTTGGTTTGTGTGTCTGGCACAGTTGTGAGGGCAGAGCTCCCCCGGGCGGGACCGCCTCCCTCATGGTCTGCCCTCTGAGGGGAGTGGGGGGCCGCCCGGAGTTCGCGGGCTCCTGTCACCCCCCTCACGGCTCTTCGGGCTCTCATGGCGGGACCATGATTTAATTCCTTGTTTCGGAATAATAAAGCCGAGCCTCTGAACGGGCCTCTCATACTCCAACCAGGTGATGCCCCGTCACACCTCATAATTGCAAATTTCTTGATCATCTGGAATTCCAGCTGAGACTGTCCAGGTGGCTTGTTAGGACACACAAAGGGCATACCAAAACTATGAACCCATCATTAGCATACACTTCTCTGTGTTTTGTATGTGCTGCTTTCCATCTTTGTCCTCGTTTTGGCTCTGATTTTTTTCCTAATTTTTCACTGGTTTCATCAATAGGACTTTGACACGATGGGGTGGAGGTGTCACATTTTTAAGGTGTCCCTGAATGTTAAGGGGGGGACTGGAAGGGGAACAACTTTACATCGTTTGGTTTAATTTTTTAAAACTTCTCTGCTGAGATTCTGAAGTTTCATTTGAAAGCTTTGTGGGTTCACACAGTTGTACAGCAAGGAAGGTTGTACACTGTTAGCATTTGTTAATCCCTGGACTCTGAAATAGAGTGAGCTCTGGAGTGAAACTCATGGCAATCAGCATCCCAGTTCAGAGGTGGGGGTCTGAGCTTTCATCCTTGACGCTGTTGTCAATTGAACCATTAGAGCTGCATGCTGGGACAAATAGAGCATTTTCCTGCCTGAATTACTCCACCTTCCTTACGAACTTCATACAGGCAAAGTGTGTGAGATCAGAGCTGTGCCGGCACCTAGAAAAAGTGTTGCAGGTGTGGTGTGTACTTCATGTGGACTGCAGAAGGTAAAGGCAGAGGGAGTTGTAGTAGGATCTGTTTGTGTTAGGAGTATCTGGTGACAGTGTTTGTTACAGACCTGTCCCTTGGCAGGGAACCCTCTGTGCTGGTAGCACAGATGGGTGTTTTGTGCAAAGCCCTGGTCAGAAGAAAAGACAGAGGAACCAACTCTTGAGTCGCTCTGTGCTTTATTAAAAGGTACTCCAGAATTTGTTGGGGCCTAAGTACCATGTTCTCTGTTGGGAGAAGGGTGGATGTGTAAATAACACAGGTGGTGCATCGGACAAAGCCAGACTCCACATTACTCTTTTCCGTGTAAAGAGAATTCACATCTGAAGTGCTCTTAATATGTTCTCCTCTTTAGTAATGAGGCAGAAGAACTGCACTTCATGGCTGTGATAAAGCGTAGCTTGTACCTGTTAAATTAATTCCGTGGAGTTTTGGGATTGGGAGGAGGTGTTGAATGTGACACTTAATTGTGAAGTGAGACCTGTGTTGCTGAGTAGGAAATGCTGCACTGTTTTCTCTCTGTTGCTGACACACAATTGCAGTTGTCTGAACTGAAAGTAAAAGAAAAAATTGGATGACCTTATAATCAGAAATTGCAGGACCAGCTCTCCAAGTGCTATGGAGGCCTCTGAAAATTGTGCTGTTAGCAAAGTTTTGGTAATAATACATTCTGAACTGCTGCTGCCTGCCATCTGCTTGTTCACCTTCAGGCGTGCGGGGCTTTCAGGTTTTTGTTTGTAATCATAAAAGGTGGAAACTTTTTGTTTTGTTACCTTAACAAAGCTGTGATTCCTGTGTACCTTCTGTTTCCCAGCAGCTGGCCTTAGGCTACAGAGCACCAGCATCAGGAGGCTCTTGGTGTAATCATCAGAGAGCCATTGCATTTCTCAGTGTTTGCTGTGACTGGAAGATTAGTCACTGCTGCTTTTTTGGAAGCAACTGTTGAAAACAGCTTTTTTAGCATTGGAAAAATGTGCTTTTGTATACTGAATCATTTCTCTGACTTCAGACTGTGTTGTATGCCTCACTTTTATTGATCAGAGGGGAAGTTGAAGTCTTGAGTATGTTTTTGATTAATGTATGTTGGCATATAACAACATGTTTATTAACCAGGAATAATGTGTGTGTGTATATATATATACATATGTACATACGAAGAAAATGGTCTGAAAGGCTAAACAAATAATTGCACTTATCCCCATGGACCCTTGTGTTCCAAGACATCAGGTTTTGGTTTCCCTCCGAATTTGAGAAGCCATAAAAAGTGTGTAGAAATCTGCGTCACCTACTGCTTGTGTTATGTTTACTCTGTGTTCAGAGATGGACATGCTGCTTTTGCCATGGTTCTGAGCTTCCAGAAGGTCTTGAATATTGCAGGAGAGATGTCCTGGTTTGGAGCAGCTGAGATGGGAATGATGTGTGGTGTTTCT
The DNA here is from genome assembly GCA_013397055.1 of Pachycephala philippinensis. Lineage (NCBI taxonomy): Eukaryota > Metazoa > Chordata > Aves > Passeriformes > Pachycephala > Pachycephala philippinensis. Next base: position 1,017,961 of record VWZT01000570.1, read on the forward strand.
TGTTCTGAGCTGTTACTGTGCTTCATCCCAGCGGTGCTGTGTGCTTCAGTGATGGGTGAAGTTAACAGGTGCTGTACACATACAGCTGTATTTACCTATTTCCACCTTCTTTGCTGATGAGGTAAGAGAAGGAGGAAGTTTCAGCCTGAGTATTAAATCCCAGGATTTGAAAAGCTGGCAGGGAAGGAACTCTGCCATTATTTATCAACAAAATGATGAAAGGTGGTATGGAAATCAGTGAGAAGGAAGGGCCTGAAGCCCCAGAGTGCCAGTGTTTGCTGTCACTGCCCCTGTCTGGCTCCTTTGCTGCTCTGGGCTCCAGTTGCTGACTTCCGCTGTTCTTGTCTTTTTACCTTCTGCTTTGCGGTTCCTTGTTGTGAAATGTTCTTTGTGCACGTTTAAAAATTTGCCTCTCAGTTCTGTTGCCTCGTTCTGCAATGCCAATTTTCTTTTCCTCTGTTTATTACCACTTCAAGTTTAATTTTAAATACGAGGATTTTTAAAAAAAATTTGATTTCTTGTTTCCAAGAGGAATGATCCTGGATGTTTTCCATTCCACTTTTTTCTCTTCACTCTACCTGTAGGCAATCTGTAAAAACTAAGTAAGAAGGAAAGCATGTAGCAGGCTAGTGCTGGGAACATGGAATGTGCCTGAAGGAAGGGATATGTGGACAAGATCAATACTTTAATTAACTAAAATTCTGGTGTTTTTGAAAGAAACACTGAAGTTGCTTTTCAATATATACCTATAATCTCTAATACTTAAAAGTATAAGTGGTTTTGGATCTGAATGCTGCCTGAAGGAGCACAGCATGCTGCATTCCAGGTTTTAGGGCCCGTCCGTGCAAATAAGGACAAGGCAGCGTGCGTGGGGGGAAGCTGGGCCTGTGGAAGAAAAAAGTCCTATTTAATTATTTTGCCCTGCTGCTCCTGTGACGTCTGTGCATGAAAAAACCCCTGATGGCAAATACTTTTGGAAGAACATATCAATGGATGCTTTCACAGCGGGTGTTACGACTAGCAGGTGGTATAACATTTTAATTTTGTTTATGAAGGCTCGAATTAATTCATAAGCACGTGCATACTCCCTTACATTTTTAAACAAATCTCTCTGTATGATCAAATCCTCAGTTACTCAGTGTTTTGATTTGTGGCACTTCAAAAAGTAGCGTTGCAAATAATCTCGCAAATAAATCTAATGTAAACTTGGTGCTTGCCAGATTCTTTGTTTTAGTTGGATGCCTAGTGCAAGGTGCTTCCTGAAAATTTTATAAGAAATGTAAGAAATTTGACTTGTAAATTTCACCCTTATTTAAGATAAAGAAAAATCCGGCTTCCCAAAGGAGAAATAAGCATGCAGAGGGAAGGTATGGTTTTATGAGATTCTCCAAAGTCTGAAAAGAATGGGAAGGAGTTTCAAGTTGAACCCTCAAGGATGTGCACCTTCTTGGCATATAGTAGGACAATAAAGGAAAGCTCTCCTTTTCTGTTTGAAGCTAAAAATTACTCCTCCGCTGGAGTTTGGTGATTCACTTGCCTTTTTCTTTTTTCCCCCCTACTGATTCTTTTTCTTTTATAATTGTTCCTTAGGGTGAAAAATTTGGCCCCTTTGCAGGGGAGAAGCGAATGCCGCAGGAACTGGATGAGAACACAGACAGCAGGCTCATGTGGGAAGTGAGTAAAGTGACATCATCACACTTAGCAAGAAGTGTTCTCAGAATTAAGTTTTACTGTAACAAACCCTTTCTATTTTTTTCATAGCTTAAAAGGTCCTGTAGTGAGATTTAGTACTTTTAAATTATGCTGCCTGGGTGGAGGAGGATTCTTTAAAACTATAGAAAAAGGAAATGATAGTTTCTAATCACTGAAGTGTGAAAAAATACCAAATCAAGCCAAATACAAATGTAATAACACTGTGAAAAAATATTAAAACGTGAAAATAATTGAAAAAATTAAAATAATTTGAAGTGGGAAGCAGATTGTAAGTTACAGAGATACTGATTTATGCTGATTGACACATATCAGCTTATGGCTTCCTTCAGCTGTAATATAAAACATTTCCTGGTGTGACATTTGTGCTGGGGTGTGGCAAATTATATAGGTGAAGTTTTAAAATGTTAGCAGTTTTTAATGCAATGAGTAGATATGAGATCTTTAGCAAAACAGAAGCCTGGTGCTGTGGGCAGCTTTATATTTTTAATATGTGTTTGGCAGGAACAGTAGTTTATACACCAGTTCGTGTAATTAGGTACACAACCCATCCTAGCTCCTGTTGTACCTGTGCGTGCCTTAAGTAAAATCTGAATTTACCAGTTGAGGAGATGGCGCTAACTGAAAAATACTGGCAATAACAACATTTCCAACTTGTTAAAAATGCCTTCTTTGTGGTGCCTCTGTTCTGTCTTTGTAATCTTTATTTACTGCTGTAGTTCTTTGAGCAGAATTTCTTTTTTCTTGTTTCCTTTTTTTCCTCAGCCAAGCAGTTTCTATTGAATGCACATTTAGTCCTCTTTGACACTGAGGAGGGGACCCATTTCTCACCTTTTCACCTTTCTGTGGTTAGAGGTGGAAGAAGGACTATTACTTTTATTTTATGGGGCACTGTACATAAAAAGCTTATGTTTGACATATGGCCTAAAGCACTATCGGTGCATTTACCACAAAATACATATTTATTTGAAAAATCTCTGGCATTAACATCACTGAGCAGCTTATGAAGAGAGCAGAGTATTGATGCGGCCTTAGCAGAGCTCCAGATAGATTCCATACACTGGAAGGATGAGTGAGAGAATGTTAAAAGCCCATCTCATTTAACCCAAACTCAGTATAAATATCATGAGTGGTGAAGTGTTCCTAGGTGAGTGCTAACTCCAGCCTGTAAAGTCCTGTTTTCTCCCTTTCCCCTTCTTTTGTCTATTTTAATCTAGAGGTGTGCCCAAAATGCCCCTTCCCAGAGAAGAGGTGTGGACAATTTGTTCCCCTTTCCCTTTTGGGTTATGTACTCAGAGCAACCAGTTTCATCCTCTTTGTTCCCAGCTGAAAAAGAGCAGTACAATGCCTTTTTATTACAGATGTTTGCTGAGTACAGTACATGTTAATGGACCCTGGCTCACTTGGCTCTTCCTGATGTTTCTGCAGGTTATTTTAAATCAGTGAAATGCTTGTGCTAGAACAAGGTTTACAGAAAAGACAGTGGGTGGGTTATAGCAATGAGAAAGTCTTTAGGTTTGTTGGAAAACTGTATGGTTTTTCCAGATTGCTCACTGCTGATGCTTAAATGAGATTTATCTGTTTCTGCAAGACAGAGAAGAAAAGGCAAATACATGTATTTACTGGTGACACTAATATGACCCCATTGACAGCAAATCAGAAAATGAGGTTTTTATGAGCTGTTTTAAAATCATTTCATAATATCTTACTGTAACCTAGTTTTGAGAGCCTTGTAAAGATTCCTGCATACCAAATTTTATGACTTCCTGAATGTTTTAACCCAAGTTGTTCATGTTTACTGAAGTTGATCTGAACGTGAGCTTTATAATATAATTTAAATCATGCTGGGAGTAGTCTTAAGTTGAAAATTGAGACCGGGAATGCAGAAAGTAAGACTTGAACAGTCCAAGTAGATGGTTATTCCAGAGCCTGTGGGAGGCACGCACAGAAACTGGCCAAGTTTGTGTGTAGTCAGCTGTACCAAAGATATTAAAAATAGTTAATTTGAAGCCTATTGGAGGAAGGCACACTAAAGCCTGACTTCACAGTCTGATGGCAGTCAAAAAAAACCCAACATTTTCAGAGAGAACACATTCAGAAAGAAGTCTTGAGTATAGAGGCTTTTTATAAATCATGGAAAAAAAATGGGCGTTAGTGCAACATTTCTTTCCTTAGCATGTGATGCCTGCGATCCAGGCTTCAATTTTACGGAATATTTTTCTGTGAGGAAGTTGGCCACATGCATTTCTAGTTGTGCAGAGTGGGGCTCTGTGATGTGGTCTGTTTTGATCAAGCCATTCCTTTTTCTCCGAGACCAGCATTGTGAGTTGGCATCTTTAAGGCATCACGTTGAGACAGAATTGCATGCATTATGTTTTCTTTTGGTCTCGGGGAAAACATGGGACCCAAAAAATTTATTGAGCCCAGTGATTTTATTCAGAAAAGTTCTGAAGATATTGGAGTTTCTCTTTAAATTAAATACAGCAGAATGTCATTACTCTGCCTGCAACATGCATAGTTTTGAAGAAATCAAAGGTTTATACTTGCTCATTCAACAGATTTCAGGGAAGTGGGGCGGGTGGGAAGCATCCTTGATCTTGCTGTTATCTTTGTAAAGAGCTACAGGCCAAAATGTTTTATTTATGAGTGGTGTGAAAGGAAAAAAAAAACCCAAACCAACCTGTGGTAACCATTTAGTTAGGAGTGATAATAAAAAGCCAAGAAAATGTCCAAAAGGCTTTGTGCTTGTTCTTTCTTTCTGTTAAAAAAACACCTCTGTGTTATCCCCCAGCTCTCTGGCTGTTGTGCTAGTGAAGGACACACCTTGTTCCTGGTGATGAATTGACAGTTTTGTTCTTACTCTTAGCATCCCACTAACACCTTGATTAAATGCTTCTTTGTGTGTATTAATAAACTTGGCATAGCAGCTCAGAACTGAGTGTATTTGCTGGAAGAGCAAGTGCTTAAAGGCAAGCAGGAAATAATCACGTATTAAAAGTTCACAGACATTTTTGCTCTGGAGGCTCAGATGTCCCTTTGTGAAGAGAAGATAGCAGTTCGTTTCTTGATATATGTTCAGTTCCTTTTCCTCATTATCCCTAACCAAGAAAGGGGAATTCATTTCACTCCTATTGGATTGTGGCAAGCATATACTTCTGGTGATGACTTTGGCAAATGTTGAAACAGGGAGGGCTGGAAAGATTTAGTCCTTCTTCAAATACTCTGACATACCATGAAGAAATGTTGGTCAGGGTTGGATGGAACATAATACGCCATGTAATGCTGAATGTTACATATTTCAGGTTGGGTTTCTGTCTCTCTGCCAGGATCATGTTTTCTTCATTGTTACATTAAAACCGAAGAGATCAGAAATCAGTCTTTCAATGGAAGCCAATGTTTGTGTTTATTTATATAAGAAAATGAAATGAACGTACATTTCTACTGCTTAACTCTCATCACTTTTGCTGTGACAGTTGTTTTCAGTTAAACAAGCCTGCCTGAAAACTAGTGGAGGCAACAGAAAATCTGCTATTGGCCGCAGCCAGCCTCAGATCAGAGCTGTGGTGTTTAGGATTGAGGTATAAGAAGTCAAGCACATTAAGCTTGGTGTGTTTTGGTGGCTTTCTTCTTTTTTTCCTTCTTCTTTCTTTGATATCTTGCCTGTAAAATGTGCTTCTGGCATAGGAAGGCTCTTACACGCAAGACATTAAGTCAAATTATGTCCATAGATTCTTGATAAAATAAATCTTAATTTGACGAATTCTGTGTTTGCTGTCAGGGTGAATATAATATTATAAATCTAGTTCTGAACAATGTAGTCTTTATTTTTTCTGTATGAAGACTACCTTCCCAGTCATTGTTCCTTGAATACTGTTTACATTGAAAACTGTTTGCTTTTAATGTTTTTGTGTGAATCTTCATTTAATTTTCAGAAATGCTTTGTTTTTCTCATTTCTTAAATGATTTGGGCTTTTACACAAGACAGAAATTGGTGCGCTATCTCAGCTGCAAGTTTACATCCCGGATTTTCAATTTTGCTGAATTAATCCCAACTGGGATAGATAGATGTGAAAAGTCCAAAGGGTGAAAAGTCCAAAGTTATTAATGTTATGACCAACTCTGTTAAAACTTGTTTTAGTCATCTTTATCCATGTTAAATGTATGACTTTGTATTAATTTTAGTGACTTTCGGAGCAGGCACGTTAATGATCTTTTGGTTTTGGTGATGAGAAGAATCTACTGCTGAAAGTGTTAACCTGGGAGTGTTAACCTCCCATCTTCAGTTATGGGATGTATTTAAGATGTTGGAAAGGGTGTGTTGCTAGGCTGAGGTATTTGGGTTCTGGTCGGAACTTACTGTACATCACACACAGTTTGCTTAAGGAGATTTGGGTGTCATTCCATAGAAAGGGAAGTTCAACCCTGCTTCTCAAAGCTCCACAGAATGTTCGCAGGAGTCTGGGAGTGAGCTTCCAGTACCCTTCTGTCCCTGGCAGGGTCAGGTAATGTCATGCACCAGAAGGAGCTTCATTAGCATGGAAAACTCTTGCTGTATGTTTTGGCTGAAGGAAAATGTCACATGCTGTCTCTGTCCCAGACTTCTTACTGAGTAAGCAAATCAGCAGTTGCTGCCTCAGGTTTCTTTTGCTAGAGTTATTTTAATGCTTTCTCCAGCAATGTTAAAATGTGGGTTTCTGCTCTGCAGTGAGCTCTATGATGGTCTGAACTCAGGATGCAGAAGTATTGCATCTAGCTGTTTTATGCTATAACAATAAAAATCATATTTTCAGCTAATCAAAAAAAAAAGGCAATGCAGAAAACACTACTTTTCTCTACACGATTATTTGATGAACACAGATTTTTTGGTTTAGAAAATGGTTTCCAGAAAGCAGGCAGTGAGTTCACCGTCTTCAGCAAAGGTAACCATCTGCTTACTTGCAGGAAAGTTTTGGGTTTTTTTTTTTTCTTCTCTTGCCAGGTGTGCATGGTACAGCATTTGCAATATGCTTGTGAGCATTTTGAAGCAGCATAAGTGACAAATTTGGATGTATTTTGAAAATGTGGGGGTAATTTCATTGCAGCATAAAAGGCTGGCAGATGTAGTAGTGCCTGTTGCTGGTGGGCATTGCCAGCAGCTTAGGTGTTATTTAGGCATGTGTAGGGTTTCATATGGGGTGCTTATACATTGACCAGGGACACATTTTTTCCTGAACTCTTCTCTGGTGATCTGGTGCTTGTTAATGTGACATTCAAATTGTTCTGATTGGCCTTGAGGTAGAACCTCACTCTGTGGGGTAACAGTGAATGTCAGATGTTTCATCTTGCTGTGAAGGCATTTGACTGAATTCGTTCAGTGACACCTTTTGTGTTGATTCTCAGGAAGATAATTCTTGGGCACCACAGTTTGAGGTACGTAATGTGGATGTGTGTGTGCCTTTTAGGTGATTGTTTTAAGTTTGGGATCCACTGCCATGGTGCTCAATGATCAGCTGATGATTTAGGAAACTCCCTATTCATGCAACCAGAAAAGGATTGGTTCATGTCACCAGTCTAGTCCATGCTAAGTTCAGTGTTTTTGCAGTTTTTCTTGACTTCTCACGCTCACATCTGTGTATTCAGTGCAGCATTATTTCTTTATTAGGTGAAAAAAGCAGTAGAAAATACAGAATGTTTTTAAGGGATTTATCTTGTTCCTTTATCGATAGTTTCCTTATGTGTTAAAGCTCTGCTTCGTGTTTGGCATCTCTTTATGGATTGGCAGAGGCTCTGAAAGCATAACTGAGATGACTGTGTATCACTGAAGCAAATATAAATTATTCTTATATAATTAAGGATCAAGCAAATAAAGAAAAACTGATGAAAAGTTAGATAGTGTAATGTATAGTTTTTATAATAGAACCTGGATTGGTTCTCTTTCCAGCTCAAGCTCTGATGGAAGCCTTTATAGGAGCTATATGGTGGGCTCCTATAACTTGTGCTTTGGTAGCTAAATCACAAAACCTCTGTAGAACTGGGTGATTATTAGAGTATCACAGAATGGTTTGGGTTGGAAGGGACCTTAAAGACCATCCAGTTCCAACCCCCTGCCAGGGACAGGGATGGCACTCACTAGATCGGGTTGCTCAGGGCCCCATCCCGTCTGGCCTTGAACACTCCCAGGGATGGGACATCCACATCCTCTCTGGGAAACCATTGCAGTGCTTAGTGTCAGATAATATTGTTTCCAGATGCATTTCAGTGTGTAGGTTTGACACTTTTCACTGTGGTTAATCCATGTGTTGGAAAGTAATAGCTTTTAAAGTTTGAATGTTGGCACCTTTTCATGTGTGCTTTTTTCTTCAGAAGAACACTAATGAATTTTGAAGATTCTTATTTGTTTGCAGAACTACTACTAATTCTTTTTTTTCTTAATCTGAGAACAACATACTGTCACCAGCTATTATTGTAATGGAATAGAGTTTTTGTCTTTCTAATAATATCCTAAATGTTTAGGTAATTGAAGCAGTCATACTGAAGAAATGTGATACTGCATTCTATTAGAAACAAATATAGCAAGAATGTGAACAATTTATATACAAAGCCACAAAGACAATCTAATTTTGATCTTACATAGCCGAATTCCCTAGCTCTTAGGAAATACCTGCTTTGGATACTTCTTGCTGACAGATGGAAAATAAAATCCATTCATTATATAAATAAATCACATGGAATAATAGGGTAGCTATATGACCTTTTTGCATGGCTCTCTGTTGTCTGGATCAGTGGAGAATCAAGTGATCTGTTATTTAAAATGAAACAAACAGGGTTTTTTGGCAGTGAGAGATGTATTTTTACAGCAGTATGTCTTTGTGCTCTGAGGGGGAAGAATGACTTGGCTTTTAAGTTTTTATTTCTATTATCTTCATTTTTTCAACGTAAGCTGGAATTTTGTCACAACTCTAGAAATTATACAGATCTGTAATAAGGTCTAGATATGGAAATGGAAGTATCTGGTGTTCAAAGTGTTTTCTTCACTAAGTGGACAAAACCTTGGATGTATTTGGTATTTTAATTTTGCTTGGGGACTTTTTTTTTGAATGTTTCAGGTTCGTGGGAGCAAAGGCGAGGTCCTTTATATCCTGGATGCCAGCAACCCACGCCATTCGAACTGGCTGCGTTTTGTCCATGAGGCTCCATCCCAGGAACAGAAGAACCTGGCAGCCATCCAGGTAGATTTGGTGGATTCCTACCATTTGCTTCCTCTTACTCCTGATTTACTGATTTGATCTGCTATTTGGCCTTCATTTCTTGCAATAAAATTGCAAGAGCAAAGTGGTGAACTGCTTTTCTTTTTCTTCCTTTCTTTTCAGAAGAGAACTCTTGTGCTTAAGTATAACACCATAAATAAGAGTGGTAGAATGAAAGATCAGAGGATCTGCTGCTATTTGAAAGGTTTAAGGACCAAGTATTTAGAGACCTATTTATTTAGAGACCTGTTTGTGTTTCATGCCAAACGTGGGTATGGGTTCAGGTGTGCATAAAGCAGAATCATGCATTTGTATTATTGTTGATTAAAATTAATAATACAATATACATAACATATTATATATTTTAATATGAAAGTGTGACAGGAAGTTTGAAAGGAAGCATGGTGCTGAAAATATTTAAGTAGAAAACAGAGAATTGAACAATGTAATTATCTGATAGGATGATCATGTAGTGCCTGAGGATAAATTAATGAAAAAAGATAAATTCACATCAACAGCAAAGATAAGAAAATTATCCAGATTATTTTTTTCATTTTTATAGTTGTTATTTGCAACACTCTGTGGTAATGAGTTGCTCTGCTTTAATTATGTTGAAATATGCTTCTGTTTCTCTTCTAGAAACTTCTTAATTTCACTTGATTCCCTAGTTCTGGTATAACAGTGAATAGTTAATTTATTTTTCTATGCCATCTTTGATTATATAGAGTTCTGTAATATCCTTTCACTCTTATTTGACAGCTCTCCTCTCAAGCTGAAGAGCTTTAGTCTGTTTAATCTCTCATTTTTGGAAGCATTCTTGGACTTTACAGAATACAACAGAGACAGGGATACTTTTCTAGTTCGAGCTGTTGTTCTTTTGGAGATTACTGAAGAAATTTGCTATCTGCTTTTTTTTTAACAGCTCAGTTTCACAGTAAATTGATTTCCACTCCCACATAAGTAAGAATTACATGACTGTGTGAAATTTTTTTTTCTCAAAATGTGTACTTTACAAAATGTTGTTTCAGGCTAACTTAAGGTATTTGCTGATGTAATCCAAATTTGCTAACAAACAGGAAAAGGAGAATTATTTATCAGCATTTCTTACAATTACTATTCTGCTTTTTCATCATGAGATGACTTTTTTTCCCCCCAAGGACTAGCCTGCAGGTCCCTGACAAAATAATTATAGTTTATTTTGAGGCTAGACAAAAAAATTTTGGTTCTTTCATGCCAAGAAAATAAAAGTTCATTTCTGATGACATTTGTTGTCCTCCTTATGGTACCGGATGTGAAAGGCTCTCCTACATGAGGTGTGATTAGCACCTCATCAGTGCATAGTCACTGTTAGCAAATGCAAAGTAAGGTTCACAAGAGGGAGCAGTGTGAACAATTAATGTTCATTATTATCTTTACAGTAAATGACCTGAACTTCTGAATAGAAGTCTTAATGGAATATCCAGTGCATACCAGTGGATTTCTTTATAAGGAAAGTGATAGAAACAAATAAAAATTTGCTAAATTATCTCATGGGGTTTTTTAGTACCTTAAAGCCTATCATAATACAGAATATTCAGCTGGAAAACTCTTCTAGCCTTCATTAGGAGCTATTACTAAAAACTGCAGTATGGCCTAAGAACACAGGAGAAATGTCAGAATTGCTGTAGTAGTTTATGTGTTCTGTTTTGTCTCACATTTGTGTCTCAAAGGTTTTCTGCCTTGCCATGCAATATAACACTGTAGGAATAGATCAAGAGAGAGAGCTGAGGCTTCTGGATCTCCTGTGTGTGTGGTTCAGGTGCTGTATTTTAGATGAGGTATAAGCTGAGTTCCTGGGCTCTGTGTGTGTGTGTGAAATCATCTCCATCCTGGTTTGTGGTTTCTGCCCTGACAGACATTGCCTGTACTGGTTTTACCTCTGCCAAACTTGACATCCTGGAGCTGCAGGGAAAGTCTGGGGAAGGCAGTGTGTTTGTTTGGAGAGGTAGCCAGGGACAACTGGCAGAACAGGTAGGCTGAAGAGCTGGCTTGCTGCCAGGGAATCAGAAACAGAGGGAAGTCAGGTAACACTTTGTGGGCACAGAGGGAAAGTGAATAAGGATTAGGAAGGCTGGGTTGGAGCCAGCTGCTCTGGCTCTGAAGGATGGAAAAGCCCTGCACTCCCTCAGGTAACACAATATGTGCTGCTTCCTCCTCCTTTGTTTTAAACTTTCAGGGGTGATGACGTAAGTGTTTTATGCTTTTGGATGAAAGTGTGATGGGCTGTCAGTGATCCTGTGTTCCCTCTTCCAAAGCAGATATGAAGGTGTGTAACCATATGGAAAAGCCAAGAGTCTGCATGGAAGAGGTGCTTGTGATGGACCAAAAAGGAGATAGCAAGGGCTGTTGGAACTGGAAAACTCTATTTGCTGGGCAGGTCTGTGTGGCTTATAGTGTGAAAGATGACAGTGAAGGCAGGGGTGAGGGAAACAAGACTGAATAATAAACTAGAAATAACGTGAAGGGAAGTTGTGATGCCACCATGATGAGCACTTGGAGTTTCTCCCAAGGACCATTGTGGTCTGCTGCAGATGAATGTTAGGAGAGCAGCCAGCATGGTCTGAGCAGATGGGCAGGTGGAATGGCTGCAGATGTGTTCTTAGACACAGCAGGGTTATTAGAGTAATTTAAAAGACTGGTTACTGTGTTTACTATGTCTGCATGCACGTAGATTAATGTGATTCATGCAGGTGCTGCTGGTGGAGGCAGAGATGTAAATTCTTTGTGGTTTCTGGAGAACTTCCATTGCATTCTCTCAAGATGCTGCCTTGAGGAGCTACTACAGCAAGTGGGTATATCTTGATTAATTAGTGCTCTGAATACCTGACTATTAGCATTTGTTTGGCTGGAAAAGCCAAACAAATTAACCTTGGAGGAGAAACGAGTTTAGATTGGGCTGGCACCAAAGCTAGTTTCTTTCCAATGCAAATGCAACCCAGAGCACTCTAGCATTAACAGTTCTTACTACTTGGGGCTTTACTTTTGACTGGGATACATGACTTTCTCTTTTCTTCTTTTAATTTTCAAATTTTCAAAATTCTTTATTTATAAAAATCCTTTTCATTATTATTTTTGGTAAGCCAGTAACAGATATGTGCTTCCCTTCATGAGCTTGTCTTGCTTTTAGAATAAGGTTGTCCTAAACAGTGATGCATTACCTCCCAGGCAGAACTGGGAGGTTTACACCAGTGGTTTTGTCCTGTCTCTGTGGAGACTGAGTGTAGAATGACCTTTTTTTTTCCTCATGTCAAGAGGATTTGTTTTGACTTTAGACTGTACTAAATTAAATGTTTCTGCAACTTGACGGAGACATATGAAAACCAGCAACTTGTAGATGTGTGCAGAGGTTAGATTGGCATGCTCATAGATATCGGGACTGCAGAATAGATCTTGAGAAAAAAAATCGTAATTTTTTTTTGTTTTCCAATGCTGCTGTTGAGATAAGGACAGAAAAGTGCATCCTTGAAAGCAGCAGCTCTATCAAGTCTACTGAATTAAGTAGGTTTCACTCTTGTGACAGTATCTTGTGTAAAATATAACAGACCTTCTACAGCTCGAGGAATGCTACATCCCTGTTGACAGTTTAAATTAATCTTACTGTATTACAAAAATTAAAAATCATTGTCTTGTCCTTGGTCAAGGAAGCTTGTTACAAAATATATGGCTAGATGCAGGGTAAAGAAGTTTCAGTTAACTTTTCTGGGTGTTAATCAGATAAGCTTTAAGATTTATGATACAACTTGGGAGTCTTCATTGCATAAAACTGAGTCTCCTTCAGTGCTTTAGGTAGTACCTAAAGCAATTGGTTCACATATAGAAAGAAAAAAGGTATCTGAATATCAGTTTAGGGGACAGATGTACAGATTCCTCCCCACACCCTGCTGTGCCAGCCTTGAAAACTTCAATTAAGTGTTGTCAAGGCCCAAAGTTGTTAGCTGATGTAGGTATTTGGAAGCTTGTTCAGGCATTATCAAGAAGCTTTTGGAGCTTATTATTATGTAGTTTGTCCTGTCGTGTAGAATGTGGGCTGGATCCTTTGGCCTTTTGTGAGTCTACACTGATTTAAACCAGCAGAAGGTTTTAAGTGCATTTGCCAGATGTGCCTGCTAATTTGATAGTGAAGATAACTGACCAGGGGTGAAAGCCTGTTGGAGAAGGCTGGGAATCTTAAGGAGTGAGAGAGAGAGAAAGCGAAAATAATACTATGTAAACAGGCTGCTGAAAGCTGTGTTAGAATTTGTGCAGTCAGCTGGGGCAGAGATAAAGCTGTGTTGGTTATCTAAATTTTGCTGTCTTTCTAATCCTCAGATACTTAATTTTCAAATTCTGAAGTTCTTGTCCAGTTGAGTGTGGCAGGAGAGGACTGTACTGCCACCTCCACCTTGGTCTGAACTACAGGGAATAGTGGAAAAGCCTCACAGGTGAGGCAGGGGAATATTTGCAAAACAGCAGAATACAAATGCACTCTATCCATGCAGCCACACTGGGGAAGAAGTCTTAGCAAGGCTGTTGTAGCATTGTGCTCCCTGAGGAATGGGGCCATCCCTTCCATGGTTGAGGGATAATGTTAGTTCAGGGTCTCCTACTTGTGTCTAGATTTTTGTTTTTCTGACATAATTATTTATTGCCTCTACTTACTATTTGTAACAGGAAGGGGAAAATATTTTCTATCTGGCTGTGGAAGATATTGAAACAGACACGGAACTTCTGATTGGGTACTTGGACAGTGACATGGAAGAAGAGGAGGAGGAGGAGGAAGAAGTAACTGTTATCCAGGAAGATGAAGACAGTGGCAGTAATAAAGAAGTGCAACTAGCTGGTGAAAAAATTGCAGGTGAGCATTATGTAAAATATGGGGTAACTTGAGAGGCTAAGAGTGGTAATGAAGAAAGTGAACACTGTATAGGACTGGGGAACTGGAAGGTCCCTGGGGTTTAATCTGAGTTCTTGCATTATTTTTATCTATTTATTTGGGTTTGAGTTGAGCTTCTTTGCCTAATAAGGAGCAGCCAGTCTTATGAATTACGGAGTGAATGAGTGAGCCTGGATTTCTTAAGTAGTAACCATTAATTTTTGAACTAAAGGCAGAGTTTGTTTCACCTGACACGCAGGCTTATGAATCCTGAGCTTTTGCTCTTAAGAGGGTTCATTTCCTTCTTACTTAGATGGGAGAGAAATAAACCTTTTCATAAAGCTGTTCAACCAATCCTAAGGTAAGATGTCCAGGAAAAGGAAGGTGAGCTGAGCTGTCTGGGGAATTCTCAGCTTCTTTATCAAAGATAAAGATGAATTTATGAATGACTAATTGCAATGAGGCTCTAATTGAGTTGAATGGCTAATTTAGGCCAACAGTCTAAGTCACACCCATCTTAATACTTTGCATCCATTTTCAGTAATGCTGATGGTAATCCACTTAAGTTAGGCTGTCTATAATCCCTTCAGAGACATTGTTTTTTGTGAGTTTCATGCCACCATTTTGCATAATCTGTTTCTGGCAGAGAGTCTCTCTTAATGTAACCAAAAAGCCTGGGAACTATTCCTTTACATTGGTTTTGCCTCCAATCATGCAGATCCCCTCACCTGTAAACAGGACCATGCATGCCCAAACTGTGAATCCAGTTTTGCCAGCCAGGAGATCCTAGCTGAGCATCTGCAGACTTTGCACCAAAAACCCAGTGAGGAAAAGGAATTTAAGTGCCGAAATTGTGGAAAGAAATTCCCTGTTAAACAAGCTCTACAAAGACAGTGAGTAAAACCAAGAGTGTTTTTTTTCAGGGATCATTTAAATCAATTTCATTCAATCATTTATTTCTGTTGACCTAAACACAATCTGAGCTTTAATTTTTAGGTATCTGTATTTATACCCTTACCCTTGGCTTTAATCACTTCATGTGTTAATTTCTCATGTTTGTTGTAGACTTCAATGGGAGTTGCAAAAATAGTGACAATTTTTTATGTGTTAAGTCATACACTGCAGACCAGCCCAGAGCAGCAGTTTGGTGCAGCATTACTGGTATATTTTTTTGGAATGTTTAGTAGTTTAGGAGGTGTAATTTTCAAACTGTGGATGTTGGTACAGAACTAAAGTAGGATTTAGAAGAAAAAAGAAAACCAGTGCTTCTTGTTTGCTTAATTAAATATTTGGATGATGGAAAAAGAGATAGAAACCTGAAAGATGTGAGATTTAAGAACACATCTTTTTTGTCCTTGAGAGTGTAAATAGGTAGTTCTGTCCCTACAGTCATATATCTTAGAATTATGCTTCTGTACAGAAACACAACTGGTTTTGTCTTTTGTTGTTTATATATGTATTTTCTTAAAATGAGATATATTACTTTTTATCGTACATTTAATTACAGGTTACAGATTGTTCACCTACTTTTTGTAAAGCTATATATATTTTTTTAGTTACAACGAGTCTCTGTAAGTTGTTCAATGTTGTCCTTACTTTGTTTTTTTCCTTTATTTGTCTCTTAGCGTCCTTCAGTGCACAGAGAACATCAGCCCAGGAGACTCCTCCAGAAGTTTCCAGTGCTCTGTTTGCAATACTCCCTTCAGCTCGGAATCGAGGTTTTGTGTCCGAGTTACAGGACTGCTGTCATGTCCTTGCTGGCCTCCCTTTGCATGTTAGCTTTCCAAAAGCTTGGTAGTGTTTGGGAATCCTAACAGGGCAAGGACTCAAATGCTTTCATTCCTCTCTGCTGTAAGTAATGCATGAGGTGGCCTTGGAACTCTGCAGTGCAGCATGTGTTCAGCTCTGAGTACTTGCTACAGCTCTGGTGTCCGGAGCCGCTGCCTGATGTGGGGCTTTTTTTCTCTCTTTGTTACCCCATGTAGTTATGAGCAGCACAAGGAGGCATGCAGAGGGGATGCCAGGTTCATATGCAAGGCAGATAGCTGTGGGAAGAGGTTCAAGAGCAAGGATGCCCTGAAAAAACACAAAGAAAATGTTCATAGTGGTAAGAAAGAGTTTAATGTTTCTTCAGGAAAAAAAAAAAAAACCTCTAACATGTTCCTGGCCTTAAATTTGCGAATCAGAGTAAACATTGTCTTTGGTTTCTTTTTTAATGGATTCATTTGTATCAAAAAGAAAATTAAGAAGTAACTAATTGCAAGAGTAACTATTTCTCCTCTCCCAGGGAGAAATTATTGTAAGCTAGATGAATCATTAGTCTCCTGCAGAAAATGTAATGGGAATCTTGAGAACTTAAAACTAGGCAAAGAGTAGATGAAGCAAAAGGTTTCATAGTGAGGAAAATCAACCACTGTCACAAACTGCTACAGGAAATGGTGAGTTCCTGATTTTTTGGTAATTTCAGGACACAATAGGCTGTCTTTTCTTTGCCTAATCAAACGATTAGGCCTGATAAGGGTGTTGCATAAAATCCTATAGCATCTGTTGTGCAGGAAGCCAGACCAGACCATCCACTGGTCCTCTTAGGCCTTAGTGTTTTTATATTTTTCCACTGTGAATCAATAATTTTCACTCAAACTTGACTCTCTTCTCATAAAAGGGCAAAATACTGCTCTCAGGTCCACAAGACAGATCTCAGTTCTGGCATTCTGCTCTCTCTCTGTGTGTCCCCTCTCCATGTCAAAGGAATATTGTTATGTGTGGGGACAGCAGAATTCCAGAGTGCACAGAAAACAGTCTTCAGTTGATGGTGACAGCGCTAAGATGCTTTTTAAGATTTTCATTACATGACGTTTCTTTCTGCTGCCAAACTGTTGCAGTGTACAGAAACCCTTCTGTAATCGTTCTTACAAAAGATTATCTCCTTTTTTTGGTATCAGTAAGAATTTTTTTCATCCGTGAGCATTGTAATGTTGAGGCTTAGCTTTTGTCAGTTATGTAGTGGTACATGAATTCCACAGTTCTCTTGGATCACACCAGGCATGATGGAGAGTGGATCCGTACAGGATATTTCTTCTCTGCTGGCACAATGAGCAGAGCTTTTATTTTACCACTTGGGAGTTGTAGAAGTCACAGCCAGTGTTGGTACAGGAAGGAAAAGAACCTTCTACTGTTTAGGGACACTTCCGGAATTCCTTTCTGCCTTGTGTTACCTGGAGGCAAGGGAAGGTGGAAAAAAGGATTGGTGACTATTGCTTCTTATGCAAAGCTATGAACAGATACTTCCTGTCACCTTCCTTACCTCTGAAAGTGGCTCATAAATGTCCTTCTAAGTTGAAGGACTAACTGTATTCCTGTGTTATGTATCTGTTTGTGTATATAAATACTTGCCATAAGTTTTCTAACTTTGTACTTTTACAATCTTTTTCCTGTTCCATGTAGTATGAACGTGTTTTACCTAAGCTAGGAACTATCTTGCATGGGCATCTTAAATTATAAACAAGGAATTAGGTTTATGGTGGCTTTGTCTTGGAATAAAATAGCTTTGAGGGTTACTAAAATGCATCTCTAAAGGTAAGTAGTAGATAAATTCAATTAAGTGGTCTGTGACTTTTTAAAGCAGCTGTGAAAAGGGAAAGAAAAATGTCGGGTAGCTGACCTATAGCTTTTTTTGTAATTTGCATTTTAGACTAGATTTGAATTCATGATCTGGTGCTAATACAATTTCCCTGTTTTGTTCAGTTAAAGACCATTAATGATACATTATTTTATACAGTAGGATGCTTAATGCTTTTAAAATAAACAAAAATGGGAAATGGTGGTTTTGACTTAAGTTTGAGATTTTTTTTGTCATTGCTGCACTAACTCCTGTATTGATTTCTGGATGAAATGAACTGTTCAGCTGCCAAGTGAGCTGTTCTCAGTTGTGAATTGTGCTCTTCGTGTGGGATTGGTGATGTATGATAACATCAGTTTGAAGAGTTTTTCTCTTTATTGTTCTGGTTTTCTTAATTTACATTCCACCAGTAACTGGTTTGTTGGACACCCACAGAGAGCTCCTGATACAGAGCACTTTGAAGATGGGATACAAATGTAAAAATCTTATGTCAGTCAAATGACCTGTGAAAAGTCACAGGCTCGGTGGAAATATTTAGGTTCTTTCTTAGCACTTCCTCTTTAAGATGTTGGTGGTATTTTGTTTCTGTTTCAGGAAATTCTAGGAAGAAGCTGATGTGTTCAGTGTGCAATAAGAAATGTTCCTCAGCAGCAAATCTCCAGGAGCATCGAAAGGTCAGTGAGATGAAGGCTGACTCCCAGCAGGCAGGCACTGACTTCCCTGAGATGTGAGGCTGTGCTGCTTAGGTCACTTGAAAGCTGCTGTAATGCAAGCCTTTGGGTGATCTCTTTCATGGTTACAAAGCCAACCTGGTTTAGTGTGGGTATTTATTTTTGTAGTCACACCTGCTTAAACCAAGTATCTTCCTAAAGTTTTCATGCATCTCTTACCAAATGCAAATATGTTTGTGCACTACAGCATTAAGTCAGAGTTGCCTGCTGTTCTTGTTTTCTCTTTAACACTAAGCTAAATCTAAAGTGTGTTATGTAATCATAGCATACATACAGACCATAAAATAGGTTCGTGAACCTTCAGGTTTTGTACAAAACACAACAATTTTCTTACTGCTTTCTGACATACTACTTAGGGGATTTATTTCTATTGTAATTATGCAGTAGTAGAAAAAAGTTCTTCCTCAACCCCAAATTTTTAATGTCTTTTTTATGCACATAATCTTTTACAACCAGAACAGGAGGGGTTAACAGTTGGAAAAGCATCTATTGGAAATAAGGGTGTTCATGTAGAAATACAGATGGACCATGAATATGAGATTCTGAATCCATTATACCCAAAGGAAGTCCCTACAAGATTAATTTGATAAATCACTAAAACCCAGGAGAATCTGTTTTTGCAAAAAGCTGCATTGTACTGTTTATCAGATTAACTGTAAGACTTTAATAATGCCCTAGTTATAACCTGAATCCATTGAGAATATAAATGATATCAGTTAAAATATGTTGTTGCAAAGGAAATGGTGGGCCCCCTCCTATTTAATTTGTTTTTCTCCTTGCTTGTGTTAGTATGCCCTGCATTTCTTGTCTAATAGGGCTGTACTTTGTTATCATGGTGTGCCTTGCCCCACATGTCATTACGAGTTTTACACATTGGCACAGGTTTTACACATCAGGCCTTGAAAATTGAAAATACCCTGGTTAGTGCACCCATTTTATTAAATGTTTGTTCTGTTTCAGTAGTTGTAATTTTGTGCAGACACTTTGACACACTAACAAGTTGCTCAAATATCACAGATCGTGTCAGTTGTAGCACTTACCTTAAGAATCACCATGAGGATTTTGTGCATAAAACTTTGTTTGCTTTTCTTGATTGGCTTTTCTTTTAAAATATCCAGAAAATGGGTATTCCAGATTTACCCACTTACATCAGATAGTGAAGGAGATTGCACATAGTAGTACTCATGCTGTTTGTTTGCTTGAATTAATTTCTTTTTGTAGGAAGTGGGGCAGGATGATCAGCTTTGCCAAAAATATTTACACAGGCAATAAAACCAGTAAGAAAATAATAGGTGAAACCAGGAGAAAAAGGTGAATTCCCCCCCCCACACCCATTTCAGTGTAAAGAAATAAAAGCAGAGAATAAAGAGGTAAAGTATAACAGAAAACAAGCCCAAACAATAGAAAGAAATCTGACAAACAGAGAGAAAGGAGGTAAAGAGGGTGGCTGTATGGAGATAGAGGTGTATTTACTTTCTGAAGACATGGGCATTCATGATCTGTAGCTTTCATGTCATCTTTGATTTAAACTCATTTTTAGCTTTGTGTGTCTTGTGCACTGCTTGTGCCTTAACTGTCTAAAGATAAGCCCTTCCTTAGCCCTGCACAGTTAAACCTTGCTGTCATCATCCAGACTGCTGCTTGTACCGTGCTGATTTTTGGTGATGTGCCTTGGTTATTCGGGTTTTTTTAAATTTTATCTCAGTAAATTCAAGGAAATGTAGGACTGTGTACATCCACCAGTTCCTGCAAGAGTTTGATAGTACTTGTTTTTTAAAATTCTGACAAAAGCTACGGCATGGTTTGTTGGTTGTTTTTACATGTGTCTTATTGACTAGAAGAAAATGTTCTGAAAAGTTATTCTGCATTTGGTTTTTAATACTTTCCTGACAATGATATTTTAAATGGATCTGGTAGTTAGAAACACAGGTTGTACGAACTTGCAGTATAGTTGTAATGATATCTTTTTGTTTGCAATTATGAATTTTTATTTTTTGGGAGATGATGTTTTTCAGCAAGAGACAAGCAAGAGGGAAATCACAGAATATTAATGAGTATTAGCATAGCTACTGGCTAATAAATAGCTACATTCTACTAGGGAATTTCTATGTGTGTAAGACGTATGGTCTTGTTTCAGACACATTTAATTATCATAAAACACTCATTTTGCAGGTCCATGAGATCTTTGAGTGTCAAGAATGTGACAAGAAATTCATTTCGGCGAACCAGCTGAAACGCCATATGATAACTCATTCAGGTAATGTACAGAAATGGCACAGAGCTGTAGGTGTGTGCATATGTATTCAACGTATATTGAATTTTACCTGAATTAGTTTCTTGTGGAAGGCTTGATGAAATCTGTATTGTCCTGAGCTGGGCAAGCCAATCTCAGGTTCCAAGGAAACTATCTAAGCCAGCCTTTCCAAGCCTTCCAAAAGTCCAAGTGAAGTGGCGTAGTCTTCTTCCTATTGCTGCTTTGTTGTGCTAACTGAGGCAGATGAGGTCAGCAGTCTGGGATGGGGTAAAAGATTGCTCCGTGGCTTAGAGAGGAGGTGAAAAACCAGTGGTTGTGGTTGAGGTTTTATGCTGAGGAGAAGAGGCTGGGAGCTGGGGTGTGCTGCCAGTGATCTGTGATACACACTGAGTGCTTTCCTGTTTATCTGTGTATGTGTTAGTGGGCTCATAGCTTCTGCTCAGAGGAGAACAGCTCATGATCCCCCCCATCCACAGACCACCCACAAGTGTCCCCTTGTGCCAGCACAAGGTCACTGTGAACAGGGACTGTCCCATCTGCAGGTTTGGCAGTGTGGCACAAGTTGGCTCTGCCAGGATGTCTGGTCACTGCAATCCAGCGTTTTCTGCGTCCTTCACCAGTGATTAGAAACATCAAGCAACACGTTGGGAACACAAACATTGTTCTGTCAAATGCATTAGCATTTAAACAAATGCAGGTTTTTACAGCTGCACAGGCTTACAGTTGAACTATTTTCTTGGTATCAGTCCATAGCAAAAGCTCATTTCTTGTAACATAATCTGTATCTCAGAGGCTCCTGGCTTTCTTTTGACACTTTTGGATGAGCATTAGTGCAGTTAAGTTGCAGTCACCAGTTGAAGCATAAAGGCTTTTTGCATAGGAACTTTTGGTTTTGGAAGCTAATATGTATATTGTTAATTAAGTTTTAAAACATTTAAACTGTCATGCCCTCTTTAACATTTGTAATCTGGAAACAGTTTTCCTCTTTGAAGTCATTCTCTTTTGATTTAAGCTAATTAATCAGAGTTTAGTTTTAGCAATGAGTATTGCAAAGAATGTGCCAATTTCTTGAGATACACCATGGCTCATCTTTTGTGAAGTGACTTAACTGTCTAACATAAAGGGCATTAGATGTCTTTCTAATTGGTTTAATCTTAATTGGGTTGACTTAATTGCAGAAATCTCTCTGAGGAGATGACTGTCTCTGCCTTTCATCTTCTCCCCCTGTAGAAACAGGAGATTAAATGTCCCCCACTCATTTTCTGCAGAAAAACGCCCCTACACCTGCGAGGTTTGCAATAAGTCCTTCAAACGACTTGATCAAGTGACTGCACACAAAATAATACACAGTGAAGATAAACCTTATAAATGCAAGCTTTGTGGAAAGGGATTTGCCCACAGAAATGTTTACAAGAATCACAAGAAGGTAAAGCATTCTGCTGTTGTTGTTTACAGGTCTGCCAGCCTCAGATTTGCAGATTTTTTTTTCTTTTAAGTGGTTCATCTTTAAGCTCTGCCATGCTTATAAACATGGGATTAAAGTATTGGAGAATGTAGTTTTAGTGTTCTTTGTTATATCCAAAATCTCAAAAGGCTGAATCAATTCTAGTAAACAAAGAAGTTAAATAGGCAGAAGTAAAGCACAGTTGCTTGGTTAAAAGCATGAAATCAATCCCCTTTTGACTTTTTTGTTTTGTTTTTATTTTTTTGCTTTGTTTTGGTGGTGGGTTTTTGGTTTTTTTTTTAATACTAGGTTACCAAGTTAATGTTACTGATTAAAAAATGTCTTCAAGTACTTTTTTTTAAAATAGTGTAATTGAATAAAACTATGTGTAGTCTTCTTGCAGTCATTGTTGGACTTAGCAGCAAATGCTTTCAAACTACACTAAATTTGAACTTGCTGCAGTGTTCACATATGAAAACAACATCAGAAGAAACATTACCTGAAAAACAGGCTCACAAAGGGATGTTCTGCCTCTGTTGATTGAAGCTCAAATCTGCTTGGCCTAATTTCTGTAATGCCTGTCATTAGTTTTAACCTGGGCTTATGTTTCTAATGGCAAGGCTCTATCCAGGACTGCTCTTTCAGAATTACAAGGCTTTGGAGGAAAAAAAAAAAAAAAGAAAAAAACCCCAACCCTGATACAGCCATACCTCCAAGTCTTTCGCAGTGTGGCTCATGTTATATTCCATCTGGGAATTTGGCACAGGGTCTTTGCACCATCTCTTGCACTTGCAGCCATAAATCATGTAAGAGCAATAATAATGCCTCTCACAGGATGAAATGGTGATGACTGGCTAAAACAAGAAAGCATGCAGCAGCCTGCTGAAGGACAAGATGAGCTCCCATACATTATATTTTATTTTCTAGACTTTAAGAAAATGAGACAGAACCTTGCAGATTGGATATATTCTAAGAAAAATGTATAAAATATTATCTAGAAAGATACTTCGCTGTTTTAAATGAATACTTTTTACATGTTCCCTGATGTTAACTTGCCATTGGTGACTGGTAGGGAGTTCTGATTGAAAATGGACTTCAGGATTAAGTATGAAGGAGTAAACACTTTGACCCAATTCTTTGTTTAAAGCAGCAGCACCACTAGCATAAGCAAGGATTAGAGCCTCCACTAAATGGGAAAAATATTAAAATTTAGACAGCTTTAGTGGGTGCCTAATTTTGACAGAATTCTTAAAGCACGTTGGAATGCTGGTTTCTTGGACCTGTTTGCAGGTAGTACTGACTATAAATCCACTCTCTTCTGTATTGAGAGAAACTTACTTCTATGTTTGCATAAAGATGACCCAAACAGCTGTGACTGTTCACCCATCCACGTGTAGGTCTCTAAATTCACTTGCTGAGGGAAGAGGGGAGCAGAAGAGACAGGAGACTGACATGGATGGCCCCAATTGCTTTTGTAGACACGCCTCTCTCCACTGAGGGAACAACAGGAGGAGAGGTAGCAGACAGCAGAGGGGAGTCTGGATGTGTGTGCACAAAAGCCAGTTGTGACATACAGCTCAAGGATGTGATGGTTTGGGATGCCTAAATAGTTTTGAGTGCCATGATTTTGGGAAGGCTGTGCCTAGGGAAAGAGGACAATGGTTCTCCTGCTTGTTCACAGGAATGTTGATCCAGGAGCAGTGTAAATACAAAACTTTATTGTGTATCGTACTTTTATACATTTCTTCAGCTTGGGTTTTTAATGATTTTTAGATATGTGTTTCCTGTAAGATATTCTCCTAGGTTTATTTTCTTTTGGAGGAAGAGAAGTTGAACTCTAAATAATTTCAGGGTGCTTTTTTGAGTTTCAGGATTAGGTTACTGAAGTAGTTGCAGGGAGCATGGATACCTGCAGTAGGAATGATGGATATAGGAGTTAAAAACATTTAATCAACAGCATTTAACAGAAAACATACTGCCTTTAAGTTTGATAGCAAAATGCTTAAAAAACCTTTGGATTTTATAGCAGGCTTACATCCTTTTTATATTTAAGAGACTACAGATACATTTTGTGCCTTTGAATTCTTTGTTTGTGTTTTAGATGGAAACTTGTTGCTGTTGTTTCTGTAATTCCTGTATGGGTTTTTTTTAACCTAATTTCATGTTGGAAGTCTCAGAATAAAAATGGCTCCCACAACATGTGTTTTTAAACATCTTTCAGATGTGCGTGTCTGTTGGGTCATTTCAAAAGTGCAGAAGGAGATTAGTTCCTCACATTTCACAGGGAGATACAGCGGAGTTGCCAAGAGCATATCTGCTCTGCTCAGTGGAGCATTGGGATGTGAACCTTAACTCAGCACTTGTTATGTTCTTAGAGCTGTACTTCTGAGGCAGGAGCTGTGGTACCTCTGCTCTGCTGCTCCTACAAACAGGTGCTGCACTGGTCTGTGTAGGTGCATGTGCAAGCTGGCTTTGCCACTTGCTTGGAGTTGTCAAGGCTGGGAAGTGTTCTGGGATATGGAACCAGCTCAGATGTTCTCAGTGAGAGCTCACACTGTGAGTAAATGATCATGTGAAGAATACAGTTCCATTTCTGTGACAAGGCAAGAGAGTAGTATCTGAAATGAAGAGGTAAATGTAGCAAAAGGAATTGTGCTGCAGATAAAAGTAGTCACCTTTCATGCAGGGTAGATTGGATGAGGATGCATGATCTGAGCCATGTAATGCAGATTACTTCCATACAGGAGATGTTTCTGCTCCATCTGCTCCTTTGTTATGTACAGAGGATGAGTTCAGAGAACAAAGTATGAGGACATGACAGTCAGCTGAAATAGGTCATCAGACGCAGGATTTTAAAGGGTTTATGGCTAATCCAGGGTTGTTTGGTCCTGGGGAGCATAATGATTTGAAACAACTGTATTCCATCAGTTTGTCCGTTGGGAATAAGTAGCCTTGGGCTGGGCTTAAGCCTCCACAGATGCTGTGGTAGGAAAGGCTGCCATGAAATGCTCCATAAGAGCCCATCCTCAGTTGCAGGCAGATGATCTGTGTACTCTTGCATGTGGGTATGCCTGGTTAGGTGATTTGCTTTGTAGGGAAGTTAAGATGTGCAGGCAAATCTGTGTTTTTCGATCATAAGATGAGGAAGCTCTAAAGGAGATGCTAAGGAAGAGTTGTGTACAAATCACTGTGCTCTTCAGAACTGTCACTCGCATGGTGAGTGTTCCAAACCAGGGCATTTTTAAAATAAGCAGCATGAATTTTGCGCTCGTGAAAGGTGCCAGATTGACAGCTCTGGAGACTGAACCCTTCTATTTATCCACAGAACAGGCACAGCACAGACAGCAGCACTGCGAGCTTCCCCACAGTGTCTCGTCAATGTGTCCCAACCCTGTTCTGGAGGAACCCCCTGTTGAGGTGAGAAGGCAGTTCAGTCTCTTCATGTCCTGTCAATCCTTGGCCTCACTGCCAGGGGGGCTGAGCAGGTGTCAGCTAATGCCAACTCTGATGGGAACCTGTAGAGTCTGGGCTGGAACGTGAGAGATATTCCACAGCTGTGATGGTCCTCCAGCAGCCTTTTTGTTTTCAGTGATGTAGGCTGAGGTCAAGGAATTGATTTTGAGCCCAAGGCCTCCCTATACCATTGCACACTCAGGTTTTGGTGCTCTGTGTGTGTGAGAGGACATTGGTGTTAAAATCGAACTGGGTTCGAAGCCCTCAGCCACCCTCTCAATAATTGTGCTGTCTCCCCACAGCCCCCTTTTTCCCCACAGCTGAAGGGGTAGAATAACAGTTGTGTGGATTCTGGATAGCAGAAATAGATTATATAAATATGTACTACGCTAATATTTGCCCTTAGTCTCTACCAAATTAACTCATTTACCTAATTTCCTGCATATTATAAAACACTTACCGTCCATTCCCTTTTTCTCTGGGCACTCCAGCTTCTAATAAGGTCCTTGTGAGCTAACAAAGTATTTGGATGCTGATGCTTTAAAAACCTGTTTTCCTTTGCAAAAATAGTTGGAAATTGGGTAGATAGTAAATAAATCAGTACAACTTACTATCTACAGTGGGACAGCTGTTAATAACACTAGGAAACAAGGAAAGTGTTTTGGAATTGATAAAATAAAGCTGGATGTTTCCCAAGCTCCAGAAAAAAAATTTTCTTCAACAACTCTGTGGTCTGGAAGATTCATGCAAGCTTAGCCTTTTATTTTATTCATAGCTTTGAGGCTGTTTTTCAGCTATGATGAATTTTTCTACAGCCAACAAAAATCTCGGTACTGTTTCTTCCATGGCTTTGTTTTTTTCTGGTGGTTTTTGTTTTTTGGTATTTTTTAAATAAAAGAAGCTGTATATAAAAGTAGTCTCATGATTTGAGGAATTTTCTCTGCCAAATTTTATGTACTGTCCTGAAAATCAGATTGGTTTTACCTTAAAGCTTAACCGAGAAAAAAGGGGTTTGTGTGTGTTCAACTTCAAAGCATTTATTCATATTAATAAGTGTTCCAGGCCAGTGTTAGTACAGCTGAAGCAAGGCAGCTGAGCTTGTAGTTTTTCCCTCTGGTTATTCTGTATTTCTGTTTCTGTTTACATGCACACCTCATGTGACACTTGTGAGCACGAGGAAGGCACAGTTACTCAGTAGCTGCTGTGCTGGCTTTCAGGATCCTGGATAATGGCAGAATGATTATTTTAATTCTTCATCCCCTGATGTTTCCAATTCTGATGTCCCCTCCTGAGTCCAGTCTAGGAAATGAGTTGTAGTTACTGCAGTGACAACTAATTGATTTCCATGAGCCTTTTCTCTGACACGTTCTCCTTCATCCACAGACCCATTCTGAAGAGAGACCGTTCCAGTGTGAGGAGTGCAAAGCCTTGTTCCGAACCCCCTTCTCTCTCCAAAGACATCTCTTAATCCATAACAGTAAGTGCAAAGTCAGGGAGGAAAAACAGCTTCCTGGTTTCTCACATTGGGCTGAGAAAAACAAACATATGGCACCTTGCTCCAACATACAACTTGCTGGGTTAAATTGGTACTAAGAGTCAACTCTATATGCAGGGAGTTAAAAAATTCAGAGCCAAGTTCAAACCTTGCCTTCAGATGCACTTAAATGCAAATCCAAATACACTGTAGAAAATCCAGCAATGATTTGAGGTCTGATGGCAAGAGATTTATTTCTGCATTAAGTGTGATAGTGTTACCTCCATTTTAAGAGAGGACAAATGGAAGCAGAGATAAGTTGGTGACTTGCTCAGCTTTTGTAGGTAATCCGGTTTAGAGCTTGACACTGAGATTGTCTCTCCTGTGCCAGCCCAGGCTCATGTTTGCTGCTGCTGGCATAGAACTAGAGCTGCTGAGAGAAATGCTGTGGCCATTTCCCTCACGAGTAACTTTTCTTGGCATTCTGTCCTTTTTTTTCAGTTGACTGTGTTAAGATTTCTTTTTGGTGAGATTTTCTCCGTGTTTAATATTTGCAGAGCCCTAGATTACCGTTCAACTCTTTGAACATCAGCTCATGATGTAAAATCCTCGTAGCTCAGAAGACAGTACTTTGATTTGGGGAATATTCACACTGGCATAACTAAGAAAACCATGACCCTTTCCTTTTATAATCCTGCATAACAGTGTTTCTGTTAGATGAATTATTGGATTAGCATGTTTAGTTCGTTGTTTTAAAATTATCTTTCAAAGCTTCTGCAAATTTTATAAAGCGCTGGATGTTTTAAATTTTTTCCCCTATGTTAAATGTTAAAAATGATGAGGGAAAAAGTTAAAAGCCTGTTCAGTAATGTGTATTCTAATGAAAAAAGATTTGGAGACGATCCAAAATCTGTAATTCACGATATGCAGAATTGTAGGTTTTGCTGAAGGTCTCTCTAAAAACATAACACTGGAGGATGTTTCAAGGAGGATGACCTGGTTTTCTCTTTGTTAGGTGAGAGGACCTTCAAGTGTGATCACTGTGATGCCACTTTCAAAAGAAAGGACACACTGAATGTTCATATTCAAGTTGTACACGATGGACATAAGAAATACAAGTGTGACCTGTGTGACAAAGCTTTTGTGACACCCTCAGTCCTGAAGAGCCATAAGAAAGTGAGTAGAATCAGCTGATCATTTCTTGTGCGCCCTTAAGGTTGTGATTCAATGTAGAATCCCCAGCTGCTTCTGCTTTCCTGGCTTTTCAGCTGTGATGGTCCTTACCCTAAAATACTCCTTGCAATGGTGGGGTTATTGGTGGCAATCACAATCTACAGCAGGTGCTTGTGCTTATGTTTAAATTCAGTGCTCCAGCATCAGCTGTGTGGCAGGATGGGAATTGCTGCACTGCTCTTAAAACACTCCTTTCCACCAATCTCTGCAAAGGAGTTGGGGTAAACTCGAGGAGGAAGCTTGCTCACTAGTTTGGCCTGAGGTAAGATTGATGTTATGGGGAAGACATGCAAAGAAAATGGTTGAATCAAGAGAAAATCAGCTGAGAAAAGTCAGTTTAGGTGTTGCCACCTAATTCAGATTGTGAGAATTTGTTTAAAAATGTCATGTGTGTATTGCTTGCTATAGAATATGTTCTTCATGTATGTGGGTAAAACTGGAATTGTTTTTGCTTTGTGCTGCTGTCAGACTAGGACTGGCTGTGTTTGTGAGCCTTGTAGTTGTAATGTATTGCTCCCAGAAATGCCTTTGGTATTCGGAATGAATTAATAGCTGTGTGTCTGGTATGTCCCAATATTGCTGGTAGAGATACAAATGATTTCCAAATAACAGTATCCTAATATAAAGAAGTTTAACATCCATATCTTTAATGTCAGGGAATGAAAACAGTGCAAGTCCATCCAGTATTGAAATGAGATCTCATTTACTCTTGCTTCAGCTACAGCATAAAATGTACTTAGTGAGATAGGTTTTTTTATGATGTAATGAAGAATTTTGTGTCATTTCAGTGTCTTTCATAAAAATAAGAATTAATTTCGCTATCTGAAGAGGGTCATGTGCTAGCTTGAAACCGTAGTCAGCTGTGCATATAATTGAATGTGTTATCTTTGCTATCTCATTTAAATTAACACTCTTAAATGAAGCAATCAGAAATTCTCCACTAAAAGAACAGTCAGTTATAAGGAAAAGAAATTCAATAGACTGATAAATCTTCAGTTCAGAATTG
The DNA here is from genome assembly GCA_013397055.1 of Pachycephala philippinensis. Taxonomy (NCBI): domain Eukaryota; kingdom Metazoa; phylum Chordata; class Aves; order Passeriformes; genus Pachycephala; species Pachycephala philippinensis. The sequence goes on from VWZT01000570.1 coordinate 1,047,002, forward strand.
GGTGTTGAAAGTACAGTGTGAAAAATGATGGCGACCTTGTGTGTAATTGATTTCAGGGTGATCTTGCTGTTGACCACACAGGTTGGATTGAGAGAGTTTGTGATTTTGTTTTTTTTCCATTTTGAAGTAATTCTTTTTATATCAGTGAGGCCTTCTAGCCCTAAAAGCTTAATTTCAAAAAACAAGCTCAGTGATTTAGTGCTGGTGATAGTTAGTGTTCTTTTTGTGATCAATTCTCCAACACCTAGAGCTAATTAGAATCCTTGCCTGGTGTGATGGTAAAATACATAATAGAGGTAATAGCAGTCAGTGTCAATACAATTAAATACTCCATATTTCACTTTTCTGTTTAATGCTGAAGTCATTCTTGTCTTTCTCCACCCCACGTAGACTCACACAGGAGAAAAAGAGAAGATTTGCCCATATTGTGGACAGAAGTTTGCAAGCAATGGAACACTGAGAGTTCATATTCGAAGCCATACAGGTATTTATTATAATGAACAGAGAAGACTTTCTAAATATGTTACAAGGTATCTCTATGTCCACAATTTATCTACCTACAAACAGGCAAGTTTACAGGTAGGCCTAACACAGCATTTTTGTCAGACATTTTACCTGCTCAATGTGTAAAAGCTATTGTCAGGTTTCATTTTGCAAGTTTACACTTTCGTTCACGTAAGTGGCATCAGGCAGCTGACAGAGGTTTCTTTGTGATAATTTGTTGCCAACGTAAAATGGTGTAGATTTGCCTTTGGCATCAGAGCATGAGTTAACAAATAGCCTTGCTATGACATTTTCTTCACTCTGCATAACCAGGTTTGGCTTGCAGGGAGATGACAGTAATTTCTGGGTGCTGCTGATGTAACCCATCAGTTTGCACGGAGCAGAAAGCCTCAGTTTTTCAAGCTCTTAGTGCAGGTGGCTCTTGGGAAAATGCTTTGGAGATGTCCAAGTAAAAATGCTTTTCACACATGTGGTGCTACCAGCTGCATTTCAGCTCTCTCAAGCAGGCTTTCCTAAATGTAGGAGTTGGGCTAAGGTGAGTTTCATGAAACCACACACCAGGGACCTCTACCCTTGAGTATAGAGCCCTGCAAAACTTGTAACCTCGATTATAGGAGACTGTGACATTTTGAACTTACTTGAAGCAGAAAGATGCTGAAGATTTCTAGTACCTTTGTGAATGAAATGCAGGGGGTGAAACTGCCTTGCCAGGAGATGATACAGGTTGTAATTACAGGAATATGGGGTGTGGAAACAATTTATGAATGAATAATGCTGCAGGAGGGAGACTTTCAAGGCCTCTTTTTTTTTCCTAAGAAGCTAGAGGCAATAATTTTGTAGTTACTAATTAAAGAAAAATGCCTTGCTAAATCCATTTATAATGACCTGTGATAAATAAACTGATCCTTTCCTCTCCCAGTCTTGCTGCTATTACAGTGTCAATTGCATTTTTGATGGTTTACGTCCTTCACTGTGAGAATTAACCAAAATAGATTTTCATGGTTGTTTTTGTCACTCTGTTATGATTCCTGGCCATTTCTTGATTATCCTGATGAAAAATGGGGGGGAAGTTGCTGCTAAGTTGTGACTTGTGGTTTAAAAAGAATGTTTTTAAGTTACATGGCAAAATGCCTAATGTAAGGTTGAATGAGTTAGATAGTTGGATTTATGCTGTAATTCTGGAGAGATGGTTTTGTTACAAGAGAAAATTGTTACCCAGTGTTCAGTGAGCCTGAGGAAGCAGAACTTTCTGACAAAGAAATAGCTTGCATCATTCCCAAAGAACATAAACGGATATGATGAAGGAAATCCAGATCATCTGCAAACAGGGTAAAAAAAGGTTGAGCACCCTTAAGTTCCCTACAGTGTGAAAATCCTTGACAACTTTTCAAAGAATTTCTGAGCAGTAAGAAATTTTCAGTTCATCCAATAGTAGAGCCACAAACTTGCTTTATTCAGAAATGAGTGTTTGGTTTCTAAATGTTGCAGTGACTAATGCTTCACGTTATTGGTATCTGTTAAATTCTTTAGGCTTGAATTAATAATTTCAAAACTGTGCCATCCTTTTTTAGTTTGGTCAAAGTATCACTTTTCATTGTGAGCTGCAAGTGAAACAAGCAGCCACTGTCTGTTTTCAGGAGATGGTTCATCCTTCTGAATATGCTTTGAGCTAGGGCCATGATCTTGGTGCAGCTAAGCAGTCCACACTAAGTGTAAATATTGCAAAGACCTTCTTGTCTTAGTGATTATAGATGATGAGGTTTGAGGTCTGTGTCCAGACGTTTGCATTATCCCATTTTTTGTGTGTGGTCAGCTAGACTTTGTTTTACGAGCTACTTTGTGTAAGAGGTTTTGTTCTGTATTTACAAAATAAATTCAGGTAGAGGCTATTTTAAAGAGAGTTTTGTGTCACTGTTTGTCCTCCTTATATTTATGAAGTTGTTCTTTACAAAAGGTGAGGTTCTAGGGTACCTTTCTGGTTCTGCTTTGGAACTGTATTTTTTATATGCTTAATAATCCATATACAAAACCAGAAGCTCAGTGGGGTTTTGTCTTTTATTTAACATGCAGCACGTGCTCTTAAATATTGTTACTTACAGACATGCATGCTTCCTGGATAAGCAATTTTCTTCCCTCTTCTATCTTCAAATAAGACTCTGTAAATGAGCCCAAGCAGTACTTGGCCTTTTGCAGCAGCTGAGCTGGTTTGGGGTGAGTGAACATGTCTGCATGTGCATGTGTAGAGGGAAGGGGGTGATGTTTGCCTCTGAACCCGGAGCGTTGCTCCGTAATTCATCATCTGGGTTCCAGCCTTGGCATGACAGAGACAGCGCTCTGCAGGTCAGCTGAAACACTAGAGCACATTCTCCCTCTCCTGTATCCTGTTGGTTTATGACTTCTTGGGGTCACAGGGAGCTGGGGTTAATTCAGCAAAAGAATCCTTTGACTGTGGTATAAATTCCTTGGCTTGTTCATAAATTGTAAAAGAAATCCTATGGTCTGCTCCATGGGCTTGAAAACCGGGGACCGGGAGGTTAATTGCTTCCCTGAAGTTTTAAGCAACTTCAGTGTTAACAGTTTCTGGCTGCAGTTTGTGCAGCTTCTCAGTTGCCTTATGCACAGCTATTTAAATGTGTTAATTGCTGTGGGGAGCGTGTATGGATCTGTGTGTGCCTGTGTGAGCTGTGTGTAAATACACACACATTTTATCTGTCTGCTATTTATACTGTTGCTTTCCCAATTAGTTGTGTTCTAATCTCTTCCATCCTTGTGGTGTAGCACATCAAGCTGTGCAACAGTGAAAGTTGTTCTGAAGCAGTTTATATTTGCAGGTAAATTTCTTTTAGAGTTGGGAGAATTAAGGAGCTTACTGTAATTCTGTCCTTTCTATGCTGTCCTTTCCCTATTGTTACTTAGGGACAACTAATGACCATAAATGTCTTCCAGAAAGTGTTTATACATGCAAATGTAAGTTAAAATACAACCTTATTTTGCTTTTGCCATCACAGTTAGTCCAAGTCCTGATAATAAGCCAGTAAGATAATTATATCTTTACATCTGTCCTAAATGTTCTCTGAAAAGATGAATTTTTCAATTCTATGTCATTTGAAAGCCATGACTTACTGTATCATTCTTACATGTGACATGTAAGAATGCTAGGTGCAAAAAGCAGCTTTGTTTTTTAAGCATGAGTTGAGAAGGTTCTTTGCAAATTTACTTGCATATACATGAGTAAAAGATAATACCAAGAGATTGCATTAAAACAGCAAAAAGCATTTGCACCACAGACTCCTATATCCTTTGTGCCAACACAGTTAATCCTACCTTTTCAACTTCCATAAGTAAAAAATGCTTTATAAGCTTTCAAAAACATATAACTTTAGGTGCTGATTGCCTTCTTGAAATGCCTGTTGCACTGAGAGCCTGATGTTATGCACCTAATTTTGCCATTGTAGTCCCATTTCTACAACTTAACTAAGCTTTTGAGCATATTTACAATCATATTTAAGTCCCAACTATATAAAAGTGTGAGTTCAAATTTTGCACTTGTAAGACAAAATTCCTGAGCAGGCAAAATATCAGTGGTGGAGTTATAAAAATCTTTGTTTTTTAACAGTAGTTCAGTCATCTCTGAACAGAGAAGACTTCAAGGTAATTGAAGGAAGTAATGAGTTCAAGCACAGTATAACTTTAATTTATTATGGTGTAAAATATGTCACCAAAGGTTTAATAGCTAAACAAGCAACTGTCCGTGTACATAAAAATGTGCAGCCAGGATCCTCATGCCAACAGATCTTCTGCTAAATTACCTTACAGGTAATTTATGTTTTCGTACATAGGAAAAAAGATAAAAGGGAAGCTTGAAGGAACTTCCTCTCATATGCCAATGAAGTATGTGAAGGAATGTATCTGTATCTAGTCAGTGAACAGCTTGCAGATGTCTACAGATAGGTTCTTTCTATTCAATAACTTATAAATGATCCCTCTTTTATCTACCCAGTTTAAAAAGGAGCTTGCAGAAGGCCTCAAAGGTAAGGATTCTGCATTTCTGAACCTTTCAGTTTATACATCATTGTCCTGTTCGTCTCCAGACAACAGTTAAATCTTTAAAAATACCTGTAAAGTTTCATGCAGCTGTCAGCTCCTTGTTGTCTGTACCCATGAATGAGGAAATGCTCTTTGGAGGGGTGGATTGTTTGAATGAGACATCTTTAGATCAAATGAGTTACTGATTGAGTAATGCATATTCTTTAAAAGACTCAGTTCCCCATTAGGTTCACTGAAGTAATAGATGTTACATTTTTCACTCAGAGAAATCAGATTGTTTAATTCCACTGATAGCGGTTTATTCTTTAAAGTTGTGTCTGTTTTTTATTTATTACTAAAATTTTGCTATCACTGCAGAAATGATGAGAGTCTGTAAGTAAGTAATAATGGTAGTCCATGCTTTGCTGAATGGATGCAGATAGCCTTCTTATTTTGTAGGGTTTTTTACTAGTCTTTGTGATTCATTTAGTGGCAAATAACCAATATCTCAATTATGTCATGATAATTTTGATGGACCAGATAGGACAAACATTTTATTCATCTCAACTAGAAATAATCTGAATTCTTTGAATAAGCCCTAAACTTATTCAAAGAATAAACTTTGTTTGCTGAAAACAAACCTTCTCAGCTGTGAAACTACCACTTCCAAACCTCAAAAATTAAAGCATGGCTAAATACTTAGAAAAAGACAAGGAGTAGAAAAAAATGCTTCAAACCTTCTAGTTTTCCCTAAGTTTGAAAGAATAGGATTTGAGGTTTTTTCTTATTAAATATGTGACTATTTTTAGTGTATGGGAAATGCACATAGTTGATTTACATGAAACCAATTCTAGTTCTCCCTGGTGCCTGGAAAATGAGTGTTGGAGCTTGGTTAGAAGGCATTTACAAATACACAAACTTAGAGTTATTCATCATCAGTGAGGAAACAAACCACCTGAAAAAACAGAGGCATTTCATCTCTTGTCTTCAGAGTCTGCCAGATTTGAATGTTGGTTCCAATGAAGTAAGAAATATCTCTAATTGCCCCATACCTGAGGGCTGTTTCTCAGAGAACAGGACTGTTCTCAGAGCAGTCACAGCGATCCCTTTCTTTATCTGGCCCACTATGAGTATAAAATTACCTGTGCTTTTGGTGTTTCTGGGTCTTGTCTCGGCTGATGTCCTCAAGTATTTTATCTTTCACATCACAAAGTTACTTAGCTCTTGGCATGAGAGAGCTGTTCCTGTGTGGGGACTGCTGTACCTTCTCAAGTGCTAAGTTTTGAGTGTTTAGTGGCTGAAAAGGAGGCAGGCCAGATCACTTTTTATTGTCTAGTCCGGATTAAGACTAGTCCAGATGTCATAAAGGAAGCAACTCGCTGCTGCAGTTGGCCAAGCCTCTTGATTACTCTTCCGTTCTTTTCCCTCCCTGGAATCCCTGGTCAAAATTACAGAAATGCCTGGGAGATGCAGGGTATTAAATGCTTTTGAAGATGCTACTCAGGATGTAGAAAATTGCCACCTCTACACGAGAGGAAGTTTATTATTTCGAAGAGGTGTTTGTTTTCTCACAGCACCAAAGTGGTGAAATGTAGTGAATATTTTCTTGACTTGTGAATTGGTGATTGGTTTTCTGGCATTTTCTACTTTAAGTTTTGTTGGAATCACTGGGTTCATTGAGTTCCTGTTTAATTTAATTTTAATTCCTAATGAAGTCCTTTTCATGTGGGAGAAATTCAGGTCTGTGTATTTTAGGTTTATTTGTGTTTGTGTGTACATATTTGCGTAGTGCATTAACTGAATAATGTTCAGTTAAGGACACGAAGTTTTTAATTTAATGGGAACACTGTTTAATTCAAGGGCAAGAGCAGCTGAGGATAAATGTGTGAAGCTGTCAGGTGCCCTCTCTGAGCAGTGTTCTAAAGCAGATGTCACAGATTATAATTTTGTTACATCCTTTAACCTTTTGCCCATCCTTACTTGCTGTTGAATGCTGTCATCACCCCAGATTATCTCTGACTAAAAAAAGCCCTCTTGCAATTCCCATTCTGGGCTGCCCTGTGGATCATCTGGTAAGGAGTGTTAAATGTGTGATCCAGATGGCCTCCAAATTCCTCCCCAGGTGAACTGTGCTCATTCCACCGGAGCTGGCCGATGGTGGAGGCTCCCTTCTAACCCTCTCCCCTACCCCAGGCTTGAGTTAGGACTTTAAAAAGGGTTATATTTTGCTGTAACTATTCTGAAAACTGGTATTTTGAAATCATGCACATATATATATTTATACAGAGAAACATGTAATTTTTATTTAAAAAACAATCTTCTAATCCTGGTAATAAGTAGTTCAGCATCTGAAAGGGAGCTGTACTCAGAGTGTGGTAAATGGTCTGTGGAACAGTCTGAGGGACCACATTGTTGAAATCATATTTGTTCGTTTTTTTAAAGAAAACTGAAGAGAGGAGTTCCTTGAAGCTGCATATGCTGCACATCATCTGATGTTCACTGCAGTCTGTCTTAGGTCTTTTTCTGATGTTCATGAGTGTTACCCAAAACCATTAATGCTGAATATCCCAGCTGACTGAGCAGAGATGTATTAAAAAGTATATAAAAATCCCCCCATCTTGATAATTTTGCTGCGTAATTGAAATTCTTCATTCCTTAACAGAGCAGTTGAGTTCCAATAAAGACAGCAAGCCAGGGAATTCCTGCATGAAGGCCAGCATGAATACCTGAGAATTGTATTTAGGTGACTAAGCAAGCTGCAGGGGAATGGGGACAGCAAACAGGACTGCAGATTTCACAGATGGAACAGAAGTAATGCCTGTGTATGGTTTGAAAGAGCAGTGAGACTGCTTCTTTGGTTTGCTGGGCTATTCAGACTTTTGTTGCAGTCTCTTCAGATGAGGACTATTTCTCTGTTGTATGTTTTGTCTCATTGGATGGGAACCTATTTCTCGCCTGTAAAGTACATATTTGCCTAATCTTATTTGAGGTAATTGCTTTGAAGTAATCGCTAGCATTGGTGCTTATATCAGGTTTCCACCTAACTTGAGAAACAGCTTTTTTTTTTTTGTGGCTCAGTTGGCTACAGGGAGTGCAAAATACAGTGTGAAAATAGCAATGCATGTGACCAGTTTGATTAACTGTCTCAAAGTCCTTATTAAATGTTTAGCTCTAGCCACTGAAATCTTGAAATCTTCAAAAACTGACATATATAGGGGTTTGCTTCTTAATTGTTTTGTATCTGAGTTTGGGAAATCTGTGTGCTAAACTCAGTGTAAATCCTGCCTTACAGCACCTCTGATTGCAGATGTCTCCTAGGGAAACTGTCCTGAGTTAAACTGGAATGGAAGGATCTGGTATTTAACTTCTTATGCTACGTTAAGGTCCACTAGGTATTGTAATCTCAAGCTAGAGATCAAGGGTAAAAAAAAAAAAAGATGTCAGTTCTGTCATGACATGGTTTCAGCTCAAAATCCCATATGTTTTTCAATCATGGAATTGTTTTTCATAATCCTTGTATTAAGGTTAAATTTATTTTTATTATGTTAAAAGCTTTGGGTTTTTGTTCATACAAAATCTGGAAGTAGAATGTCTAGACTTTGAATTATGCTAAATCCACTGCAATTTATCCCAGGATTATTTATTTGGGGTTATTTGTACAGAAGTGCCATTAATGTGTTGAGCAGTTCGTTCTGGGACAGCAGGGACATGACAGTCAGCTGTAACTCAGGGGTGAATGTAACATTTGGTACATTTGACTTGCGTGAGTATTCTGTTATTTTAATGAAATCAGTAGTTTTGTTAAGAAAACAGATTTTAAAAACACCCAAACATAAAAATATTTCTATATTTTATGTATATATATATAAAAATGTGATTATACGAAAATGCAGAGTGCAAATGCTATAGCTTTTAATTGGCGTCGACTTTGCCTAAGTTGCACCCCCTGTGAGTATGATGTTACCACAAATTGATGCCATCTCAAAAATGTGCTTCTAGCAGCAAATCCAAGAAGAAATTGTAGTGTATTGTAGGGGAAATCACTTTCTTTCACTTTGATTCTTAGTAACTCCTTCTTATGAAGACGAGAGGTATAGGGGTTCATGACTTGCAAGATTATTTCACTTGTTGGTCTTAGTAATTTTTACTTTTAGTCTCCTTGTTAGGGATCCATTCCTTTTCTGATCAGAGGAGTTTTGCATCTGGGAATCTCCTCAATTTCTTGTGCACAAGTTGACCTGAAGTTTATTACTCCAGTGTTTATGACTGGGTGTTGGTAGTCCCTGTCTGACTGTAGATGGATGTGAAAGCCCTGATGGATAATGTTACCTTCCTAGGAGCTTTTATCACATGGCCTCGCTCTCCAGTTTGTCTCAGTGACAATTCTAAACTTTGTGGAAGCACAAACCTCTCTCCTTTGTGGAGACTTGCAATAGTTCTGTATGAAATGTTGCATTTTATCAAGCCTTCACGTGTGGGAGTATTTTTAGCATTCATTCTTTCAAATCTCTCTTTTCCTCTGTTGTATCTTATTTCATTTGCTTATCATAGGATAAGAGAAAATGGAACTGTTCCTGTTTATCATACAGGACTTAGAGTGGGACAGACTGTGTAAGACTTCTCTTGGGGAACCTGCTTCCCAATAGTCTCCTTGAGGAATCTGGAATCGTTCTGATGAGAAACTGGCTGGTAGCATGAATAATGTTTGCCTAGGCTGGCTCAGAAGCAAGGAAGGAAGTTAATTTTTACCAGAAGTAGAGAAGGTAATATGTAGGGTTGTAATAATCTTGCCAGACCTGCTGTCCACAAGATCAGATATTTAATCTAAGTTAGTTACCTGGGCTCCTGAGACAGTAAATAGAAAAAAAGATTAATTGTCAGAGGGCGATTTATTAATTTCTGAGACAGCCAACAGAGGCCCTTTCCAGAGAGCAATTAGTAAGAAATTTATACTAAGAAACTTGGTTGTTGCTAGCACAGGTGTATTTTAAGTGCCCCACTGTTAATTTTGTAAAATCCTAAAACCTTTTGAGGTAGGAGATAAACATTTAAAAGATGTGTATGGGCAGGGTGGACACTTGATTGTGTAAGCACCAGGACACTTGTATAAATTTTAAGCATGCAGCCTGCAAAGATTAGGTGAAAGAAAATAACAAAAAATAAGAGCAACGGTAAAATTACTTGGGAACATCTTTTAAGTAGTTTTACTGGCAATTATTGACACAAGTGCATGAGAAATTGATATAATTTAGAAAAACAAGATGGTTCCTCGTTTGAATGTCAGGTCAGAGCTGGCTCTCTGTGTTACACAGTAAACTTGATTTTTGGAACAGCGAAGATTTTTGACAATGGACCGTTGGTAACAGCAGCTCGAAGCCTGACTTTTTCAGGTGTGACACGTTCATGTGGAGTCATATTGTTGCCCTCTGCTGGCATCTGCTGAAAGCTCCTAAGGCCTTACTTATCAAGCACCATGATGTCCAAGGTTGATTTCAGAGGGACACTGTTAATCTGTTTCAGACAAACTCAAACCCATCCTTTGAAGGCAAAAGTCTTTCTCTTTAAATACTCTTGGGAGGTGGGGGAGAGAGGGAGGAGGGTACAACTCCTACCTGTCATCGCTCATCTGCTTACAAACTGCTGAAAGCTTTAAATTCTACATTCAAAAGCCCCCAAACATAAAAATGTCAGCTCAATTAATTAAATATTTGAGTACTGACAACTGTTGGAGTGTTTGAATTTCGGAGACATGAATTAAAGGCATCGAGGGTCAGGAGAGAGGGGATCATATATCAAACTGCTCAGTGAAAACACAGCTCTAACACAGAGATTGTTGTCATCGTCTTAAAAAAACCCCCAAAAACTCCAATTCACACAGTTGTGCTTTCTGAGAGCTGACAAAACACAAGAGAGAAAAATATTTGTGTTTCACAAGTGCCTTGCTGCACTATCTTATGCAGCTGTCATTCACCGAGTTATCTGTACAGGAGTAAAAGACAGAAAAGAACAAAATAATCTGTCTACAAAATAGGGGAGGGTGTCCATCCTCTTCCTTAAATAATCATCTCACCTCGGGTGCCCTTGAATCTCTACACAGTGTGTGGATATGGAGATTTCATGTCCTGAAGTGACTCCTAGTCAATATCTTTGGGATATCAGTGAAATACGCTGGTTTGGGTTTTTTTTAAACTGTAAAACGTAGTTAATCTTACTTGCTTATTTTAGAAGATTGAGTATGAGTGTTAATAAGTGCTTGAAATTTGGTCTATGTTAAATCTGTACATGCAGATGTATCTATATCTATACCTTTGTGAGCAGGAAGCTGTGCATTAACTTTATAAAACAGGCTTTGCTTAACTTGTGACAAACCTTTATTTGAAAAGACACCTTCAGCATTATGGCTGTGTAGAACAAAATCCAATTTGTTAACAGAAAATTATCATCTTAATTTTTTGAACTGTGTTTTGTAATGGAAACAACCTGATCTTTCAAAGCGTTATATACAGGAACAGGAGGCAGTAGACTCAGATTCCAGTGTGTTGCCTGAAGAGTTAAAAATTAAAATGCATTTCTTCCAAATGGTGGTGCTCAGAAACTCTTTACTGTTTGTCTCTGAACAGCTCACTCTCCACATTACACTAATGTGAGTTTGGGAGAATCGATGCCAAATGACACCAGGGTAATGGAGCATTAAACAAATACCTTTCAGATATGAGATGCTGCAAGGGAGATGCTGAGATTGTTCTGTTTCTATTTCAGTCATAAATTGTGACACAAATACTGCAGAAACTTTTGATTAGCCAGCTTCTGACACAGATACAGCATTATGAAAGAGTGGATTTTATATTCCATTGGGATTCTGACACCCAGAGGCCTCTAATAATGACCAGATGTGAAATAGAAAAAATATTTGGGAGCAGTTAATGCCTAACCATAAAAGTGGCCATGTGTAAATCACTGTAGAATGTGGTTTGAGCAAGGGCATTAGGTGTTTTCTTCTTGGTTTTATTTTTTCCCCCAAGGCTGTCTGTGTGTGTTCATATATTGTAGTGCAAAATCAGTCAGCAAAGAGGAATATTTTGATCCAGCACTGCACCCTGCTCAGGCAGGGTTATTTGTAATCTTTCTAAAGTTTAGGTCTGTTCTTTGAACAGAGCGTGAAGATAAGGCCAGAGAGAAGTAGTTCAGTTTGACAAAGAGCTGTGCTGCAAGGCCTTCATCCTCTGAGGGCACATTTCTGGGTTCTGATGCTTGTCTCGTTCTCAGGTGAGCGTCCTTACCAGTGTCCTTACTGTGACAAAGCTTTCAGCAAGAACGATGGCTTGAAGATGCACATTCGCACCCACACCAGGGTAAGTCCCACACAAGGTTGAGTTTTTATGGTTACTTGAGGATTGGCTGTGACTGAAAAGTAATTAATTGCTGTTTGTGTAGAGATTAGGCTCTGCCAACCAAGGTATTTTATACTTAGCAAAATAAGAGGCAAAGATTCAAGTCATTAACTTATAAATTCTAATTAGGACTCCCTTACTGTCTATTTTTTTGGTGTTTGATTTCTTTTATGTTGAAATAATAGCTGTATTAACCTCTTCATTTAACCCGTGGTCATTTAGAGATATAAATTAATGTTGTTTACTGAGTAAACAGTTCTGTAAAGGCTTCACTGTTTTTGAAACTTCAATATCCAGTGCTTTGATTCTTACTGTGCCTGTAAAATCCAGTCACTGTGAGCTTCTCTAGAGGCTGTACTTTACTAACGGATGACAATTTTTAAGCTGCAAAATTACTTTATGTAACTTTGATTTAACTGGGAGCTTTTACAGCTCACAGAGATCAGTGCTGCTGAGGCCAAACCAAGAAAGTTCTGCATCTATTGGGAAATAGGAAGGGTGACATTTAACTTAGTAGTCTCCGTATGCAAATGGGCACACAGAATTGCTTTCTAAATAAGTAAAATCAAAAGAAAAACTGTTTGTTTAAATGTCTGCTGTTCTATGTGGGTCTTGAGCATATTAACTATGAGGTCCTAGATAAAGTTGTAGCTTTTGTACCCCAAACTATACAAGTAATCAGTAGTTTGTGCAATGCTTCTTGGTAGTTCATTGGGAACAGGCTAGTCCCATGTTGTTAGTTGTTTCTCTTTTTTCTCCAGCTGTTAAATCACTTTAAGAAGTGCTATAAATTCTTTTCTGTTGTTACTGTCCTCTCTTACTGTGTTTGCAGAAATTTCATGACCCTTCTAAGTTCTGCATGACTGTCAGGGGTAAGCAAGCTCTGAAACAGTGCCAAACTTACTTTTTTTTCCTGGTTTTTCATACAGTTTGAATAAAAACAACAAACGCCCAGTCGCCACAGAAGAAAAATAGAGGAAAAAATAATAATATTAGGCTTTTAGAGTCTACAGTGATTTACACCAAGTGATGTTTTCTTCTAAGCATTTTTTAGCTAATAGGAAAGGGAGGAGTTAAGAAAATAAATTTTAAGGAGTGGATATTTCTTTTTAATATATGTAGACGCTGTAATTAGGCTTTGTGTTGCACTAAGAACATAATAAAATTTGTTTTAGAATATCTCAGGAAATGCTGTGCTGTACCATGTAGGACAAGTATCACCCTTAGAGGTACAAAGAACTCAGTTCACACCAAATGTGCTGTAAGAGTTTCCATATACTTGAGATTTCTTGGTCATCTACATCTGAAAGGTCGCATTTCAGGTTTTTTTTACTTTTGTGTGTGAAGGTGCTAAGCAGACTGCTGGTCATCCTCACAGCTATGCTATAGGATTAAAATATGCAAGCAAAAAATGCTTTTTTAGACTTGGTTAGGTTTTGGTTCTTTTTGTGGTCGTGCTGCTCCTATCCCAAAACTTGACAGTGAGACTCATTCATATATGAATGGCATTCCATGTTCATTTATCTCCATGTAAATACTTTTTTACTTTGAAGTAACAAGAATCAGTACTGATAACATTTACATTACCACCAATTTTAAAATTGAAGCCTGTTGCTATGATCTTGTATGTCCCAACTTTCCCGCTTCCTCACAGTTCACCTTATTTAATTTTTAAGTAGAACTGGATAACTAAAAAATCAAAGGAGGTCTTAGTAGGAGCAGGAAAAAAGGGGCTAGAATTATTAATAAAAACAATAGAAGATAAAAATAAAAAAAATAGAAGAGAGTTTATTACCAGCTTCCGTGGATTTTCAAGCCTGAAGGAGGAATTAGGCTGGGTCTGTTCTGAACATTGTCCATGCAGTACTGTAGGATAATAAGCTATATTTTATTGTTCAGGTGAGTAAATATTAGTGCAGGTACAAGGGAATAAATATGTATTTTATCTGATGTGATTCAAATGCAAGTGCAAGAACAGAGTGGTGAAGGGAGTTGGAAAGGGGGGAAAAGCAAGCAGGGGAGCAACAATACTGAGAGGTAAATTGGGAAGGCACCATTATTTACAGGAATTGTGTGCTTGGCAAGAACATGAAGATTAATAAATCTTAGTAGTAGGTTGATGCTTGTCAGGAATGCAGGGTACGGGAACCAAAGAAATGCCCTTTTAACAGAAAAAACAGCTGCTGAGCTGTTCAGGTGAATCTTTTTTGAAGTGAGTGCTCATGATGTGAATCCTGACTGAAGGTGATGTGTTCTGACTGCACTGTGTGAGGACTTCTCCAGCGAGGAAAGAAACCTGTGCAGGAAGCGTTTGAAACCCCTGAGCACAATACTAATGCACTAGAACTTGTTCTGTGGTCCTGGGCTATTTAAACAAAGACGAAACTAAAGATTAAGAAATAAAAAATGCACTGTGTTTGCCAAAGGTTTGGGTCCTTTTGTCAGTTCTAAGAACAAGAAAAGCAGGAAGTCACACTTGAAATTTCTCTTTTCAGTCATCCCATGTTTTGACTTTTCAAAACGGTGTAAGGTTGTTGGCTCTTCCTTTTTTTACCCTTTCCTACACATACATTTTATTTGAAATGTATTCTTGCATGCAAAATCATTATTCAAAGAATAAATAGTGAGATGTATAAATACTGAAGGTATTTTTTATCAGCTGAGCCAAGCAATGTGGAAATAAACACAATCATAGCACCTTCCTGCAAGGGCTATTCTAATAAATACCTTGAAAAAAAGAATCTGGTCTTTAGGCCAGAAAGTTTGTGAAGTAGCTTATAAGGAATACTGTGACATTCACCAAAGACAGCAGAGATTAAATCTCCATGTATTTTACCAGTGAGCTTAAATGCCAAACCTGATGCTGGGGATCGGGGAAAGCTGCTGGAAAAATCATTGTATAAAGTTGATTAAGGTCTGGCAGCTGCTAAAGTGAGCACAGCCTGGGTGGCCACAGGTGTCAGCTCCAGCTCTGGAGTAAACAGAGAAGGTAAGGCCAAACCCCTGCTGGCCAGGGCAAGGGGGAGAAAACACCCCCACCTGACATTAAAATGTCACCTGAGTACTGATTTGTTCCTATGAAAGTAAATGTGTTTGGTTTATGGTTTGATGGGTTTGGGGTTTTTTTCCTTAAGGAGAAATATAAGCTAGGAAAACATAAATGAGGAACTCATTGAAGTTGTTGATGAAATGAGTTTACAGACCCTATCAGCTTTGAGGGAGTACATGCACACTTCCAACCCTCACACTGCAGGAAACTTCAGCTCTTTCCTGAGGCTTTATTCAGTGCCTGACTTAACATTACATCGTTTGAGCTTAAACATGTGGAAAAATTACTGTATATTACAGCAATAGAATTGGTAATGTTTGGAAATATGGCCATTGATAGGTGCCCAGAGTTATTGTCATGTTAAATTGATGTTTTCATTACTTCTGAGAATGGTGATTTTATTACAGTTGGTTTCAGTGATGGAAAACAGAAAGAGTCGAAGCTATTTGAAAAAGGCTTTTCACCACTTGATTTAAATCTTTCATATTTACCTATAACTGGTATATTTAATTTTTATAGCTTATTTAAAAATCTGATTTCCAGGGGGTGGAAACTGCCAGCCTGTGCTCAAATGGTACATTTCTGAGGTAATTTAAAAAGTAGAGAAATTTCAGTGTCTCATTTTTGTTTCATGCATAAATGCCTACTATTTTAAAACACATTAATATTTAAATACATTTAAAACCACAGTATGTGTGGAACTTAACCAACCTTGAGTTAATTTTGAGTTTTATTTATGAATTTCATGGGAATAGGGATAAATCATGGTAAGTACAGAAGTGAGGCAGTCTCTTGTAGAGCATCCTTCCTGTCAGTGCTTGAGTTCACTGCTGGGACAGTACAGAAAGTGGTCCTGAGTTAAACAGGCTTTCCAAGGCACTCATTTAGAACTTTACACTGCCCCCTCTTTTTTAACCCAAAAAAATATTAGAATAATATTGAGAAATAATGCAAGGACGATATTGACATAATTTCACTTCTCCTGTGTTCCCCAGGAAATATTTGGGCTTAAAGTTTGAGAAAGGGTCATGTGTTCTGGAAGCACCATAGAATGCTATTGTCAAAAAAAACCCAATTTCTTTGTGTACTAAATGTAGACTTCTGTGCACATGACAGTGAGTAATGAAATAATACGATGTGTTGATTGAATTTGGAGGGGTTTTTCCATATTGGATTTTGTCTATATTTCCCTGTTGGTGAGATAGGAGTGAGTTCCCAGACATCTGCCTGAGGATGATGACTTTGCCAGGGCTGTGGTTTCCTTGCCTCTGGAATCTGTGTTTGCACGCAGAATGTGGAAGGTTTGAATCCCACTGCACCTATATTTTCACACTTTTTTATGTAATGTTGACTGATGATTATCCCTTCCACCTAGAGTAAAAATGTGCTTTTTCTGTGTTGATACTGGTATTTTCCAGGAGCAGGTGAACATCCATTGAATTTTCGTCGTGGCTGATTAAATAAACCCTCCTTCACTAAATGTTAGGGGCAGAAATCAGCAGTTTGAAAAACCACAAAGAAACAAGAACTTTGCAGATTATGGGTAGCAAATAGGCAGGGCTACCATGGAAAATGGGAAGTTAATGATAGGGTAAAGCCCAGCTAATTGCATATACTGGATCTTTTTAAGAAATGCACCTTTTTTTTTTTTTCTGGCAGGCATCTCAGAGAAGATGCATGCTTTTGTTTTAATTACAAATTTTATTGCAAAAAAGATTATTTTTTTAATACTCCTAAAACTGAATTAATTGAGGCCTGTTCTAACAAAAACGTTAGTAATTTCGAATAAAAGTCACATTTTTGTTTAAATCTGCCAAAATGATTTCACAGTTGTTTTAACAGGAAAGTTTCTTGGCCTGCTCTAATTGTTGGAAATATTTTTTTTAAAGGATTTTACTTTTCAACAGAGGAAGCATGTACTTGTAAAGTGATTTTTAATTGAGGTTTAATATTATAAGTTTCAAATCCCTACCACTTCTGTAGAGTTGTAAATTCTCATCACCCTTTGTCTTCCTGTGTCAATGTTGTGTTAGTAATTTAAGTAGGCCTCTGTCTCTGGGTCAGCCACTTGCTGTAACTTGCAGAAACTTTCCAGTTACTAAGAGAGCATCTTGTTGGTTCTTGTACATTTTTCACACTTAGATACAAAACTGGACTCCATTAACTTGGGCTATCTGTGGTTTTAAGTGTAAGCAGATTTCCTGCATTTTCAGGTTGGCAAAGCTGTAGGCTATGATTTATTTGGTAATAATATAATGAGCTCCTGGTAGCTGCAAACATGACTGGTATATTTTAATGTTATCTGGCTGGTCATATTTGTTCATTCGAGGCCACATTTTTCCGTTTTTCTGATTTTATTTTATTTTTTCAAAACAGTCTTTTTGTTAACCCTCTCTTCAGGTGATAATGCAAGTACGTGAATCATATTTACTAAGAGTAATACTGATATTTTCAAAATTTCCACATGAAAAGCAGTTTGAAAGCAAATAGTGTTACTGCATCTACGTCTCATGAGTAGGCATTATGAAGCTACTCCTAAAGGAAAGCTTTAATTTAGAATAATAAAAAGAAAGAAGATATTTTTTAAAATTTCTTCTGTGTCCTGTAACATCACCATTATTCTTGTCTGCCAGTTTTCACGTTCATGTCACAAGTGTAAATGTTTACAAGTAATACAAAATAATACAAGACCTGATAAGCTTTTCCTTTTTTCTCTGAACTTCTCTCAAAGTTCACTTTTCAGCCTGTTGAAAATACAGATCCATCAAGTTGATAGTTGTGCTCTTAACTCCTATTTTAATCTTGAGCTATGATTTATTTGGTAATAATACTGTTTAAATTATGTTTATCTTGCTGTAACCGTGGAGCTCATGTAATAGTTCTAAATTCAGATTTAGACAGTACGTTAGAGACACTCACCAAAGCCCCAGAATCAGCACGTGTGTAACCAATGTTACCAGGTTTACAGAAAGAACCACACTTAGCACAAGTGCTAAGTTAGTGTACACAATGTATATTTCTGAAGGGACATACAGTCAACTGCAGCGGCAGCTAGCAGTTCAAGTATTCTGCATTTAAGTATTTCCATCCTCTGTGCTTGCAGGACACTCTGCGCACACTTTCTGTCAAGCTGTTGAAGGTGGCATCAAATGGCCTTGAGATTTGTCATGTCCTGAGTGAGGTCTTTCTAATGCAAAGCACAACTTGCTTGGAATCCAAGGTGTGATTTTGTGATTCAGCCATCCACAGACATAGGAGTGTGAACTGCAGGCACTTTTTTATTTGACACAGTTGTTAAGATCTTGAATTTCTCTTTTTTAATGGTGAAACCCATCAGAGATGGGAGCTGTTGAGTTAGTGTGCCAGGCTTACACCTTCCAGAGTACCACTGTGCTCTGCTTGGCCTTTCCTTATTCAGAGGCAGGAAGGTTGTAAATCCTGATCTACACATTTCTATTCATACCTGGCATGCTTAAAACTGTGATATTAAATCACTGCAGTATCAGCCACATCCCGTCCCTCTCACTCTCCTTGCTCCCTTCCTCATTTAGATCTTCAATAAAAGAAAACACGTGTAATCCTTCAGCTTGGCTGCCACCATAGCAATGGCCTGGCAGGTGCTTCTTCAACAGAGGGCAGATTTATGGTACCAGCACTTTCTAACTCCTCTGAAGTCAGACTTGGATCATCTTCCCAATGAGCTCCTGTTTTGTTGACAGTTAGCAGGTTTTTCCCTTTGCTTGATATTTTAAATCTGTCCGGCTTTTTTCTCGTCTCATCGTTGGCCCCTTCTGTCCTTTTGTGGTGGCATTAACTTTTTCAGACCTGTTACCATGGTTTTTATCTTTTTTTTTTCTCTGCTCACGTTTAAAGCAGTGATGGTTATGCCAAGCAAACATCTTCTTTTCCATGTTACCAGTGTTGCTTTCTCCAAGCATTGTGCAATGGAAATTTGACACGAGGGGGAGAAGGAGAGAGAAAAGGAAAAGCACAGAATGTTTTGTTTTGAAGACATTGGTCTGTGAGGATGATGTCTTCTTCAAAACCAACAAAAAAAGTCTTTTTCTCTGGAGCTAGATTGGGGGCCAAGTTTTGCTCTGGACAGCACTACTGATTTTCCTGAAACAGACACAGATGTGAATGGAGGGCAGCTTCACTCAGGGGAGAGGAGGCTGGTGTGAATCTGAGTCATGTCTGCTGAAGTCACTGGAATATACAGATGGAAGGGATCTAAAATTAGATCAAAGACAGCTTTGGATGTGTTTCAAGCACTACATATGTGAATTTCAATACAAATGCCAAGGGGATGGTTAGCTACACCCTTTTTTGCCACAGAGAATAATACAAATAGCCAAACATAACCTGGGGGAAGATAACACAGCCCAGGTTTGTGACTCCAGCTTCCCAGAGTTTAAAATGGCTCTTTGTCCAAAATGGAATCCTGGAATCCATTTAGCACTGAAATGATTAACCTGGTCATTATCAAGTCAGTTCTTCAGCTAGCTGAAGACCAAGATAATAAAAAGGGAGCGAGTACACCTGGTGCAGTTTGCAGTAGTGAATGCTTTCGGAGGTGTTTAAGATGTGCACATCGTATACTTCACTTTGCACTTTCTGGGGAACAACCTCCACACAGAAAGGCTGCTTTTGGAGAACTCACAGAAATGTGGTTTGTGTTAACCACAATGCAAAACCAATTAAGGGGTTGTTGCAGAAACCTGCTTTTCATATGGCTTATTCGTACATTTCCCTTAAAAATGCAGATGCTGCTCCACGAAGTCTTTAGTCAGGGCAGCACAGCTCCCTGTGACATGAACTTTTTGGTCTAGATGATGATAGGTTTTTTTTTCATGGATCGGTTCAGATCTTTTTTAGGTAATTTGTTACGTTTTCCTGTCTACTGAAGAATCATGGAAGTAACACTGCCTTTTCTAGGAAACTTGGTTGGAGGAGACTCCAAAATGAAACAACCCTGTTTTCACCCCTGCTGAGGTGTCTGGGCCTGTAAAGAGCTGCCCTAAAGAGAGAGACGGGGACATCCCCAGCACTAATTGATAGTGCCCTGTGTTAGGTGTATGGTCAATGCTGGTGAGCCCTGGCAGGATTCAGCAATATAGGGACACCTGATGGTTCCCAGAGATTGAGAGTAGGGATTCAGTAACCAGAGAGCTTAATCTCTTTGTTGCTTTGATGCCTGAGTTGTTCCATCTCACTTATCCTTGGATCCCACATCATCTCCCAAAAGACCTTGATTACTGCCTAGTATTTGTTAATTCATCGATCTAGCTTTTTTTTTTGCCTCTAGATTTACAGTCATTGCTTTCAATTTAATTTAGTAAAAAGTGTTTACTTCTCTTAAAACTCTTCAGAACTTAAGCAGTACAGAGTTAGAGACCACAGAAAAAAGTAGAACGAGAGTGAATAGAAGTCTAGTTGATTCAAAAATAAGGGTGCCTCTAGAACATGAAAATCTTAATGAGGCCATAATGCTAATTCTTACATTTAATTGATTTCTTTAATTGTTGATTTCTATACAGTTCTTTTGTAACTTTAGTGGAATCAAGGAGGAATTACACCTATGTAAATTTCTATATGATGCAAGAACTTGAAAGAAAAAATCTTTACATGAGTAGGTTTCCTTATGTATCTCTAGTTATTTATTTGAGGTCAGTGAGATTGCAACTTTTCTACCATCATGTGTTACAGTAGCTGCTAACCAATAGTTCTAATAAAAATACAGATGGCTTGGTTGCCATCTGCACTTCTTTTGAGATTCTGCAATGAATATGTGATTAACCTTCTGTCGCCACTTTTCAAAATAAGTTTTTCTGCAACCACAAACTTTCCTTGTACCTCCTCTTCATCCTCTCACCTCTTCCCCTGCTTGGAAACCTCCAAACAAACCTGAAGTTTTTGTGGATAATCTCACTTGTCTGTAGGCTTTAAGCATTTGTGGAGGATAAAGGAAAGTACATTGGAATTTTATGTTTCTGTACCTTTCACGTGACAAAAAGCAGACTCCCCAAACGGCTGGGTTTGAAAGACTGGAACAGATAATTAATTCGTAAGTGAGTGCTGAAGTGGAAACTGTCAGGCCACAGCTTTCCCAGCTTTCACTTAATCATTTGAAAGTCATTTTCTGTTGTTTTCACTGACTGTAATCCCTTGGAGAGAATATAAAACTTGCACCATCCAGCATGGAATTCCACTCCTTTAATGACCTGGGCTCTGTGTTGACTCACTTTCACTCGCTGTTGTCATTCCGTGCAGGAAAAGCCGTACCAGTGCTCGGAGTGTAACAAGGCTTTCAGTCAGAAGCGAGGCCTGGACGAGCACATGAGGACCCACACCGGGGAGAAGCCCTTCCAGTGTGATGTGAGTTCCTCTCCTCCTTTCCCTTTGTCTTCTCAACCTCAGTGCAGCAGCAGGGTTTAATTGCAGGGGCGTTGTGGCCTTGCACCTACTGGTTGTGGCATAGTTACAGTTCAAATGGGCTTGGATTGCCCAAGAAATGAAAGGCCATTCAGGGAATTTTATGTACCCTCTTTGCTTGCCAAGAGCCTTGCACACCCCTTCATTTTATGGTTTTGGATCCCGTAAGAGTTATTTTCACCATTAGTAATGCAATTTGGATGTTACCATTTACAAATTCGTGCTGGTTGGGTTCGTGTTGGAATTGTATGACAGGTTAATAGTTGGAGATTAGCTTGTGTAGGAAAAGGGATTTCATTTATTACATGGAATCTGAATGCTTCTGATGTTGAATGACACGAATATGAATTCAGAATTGCCTGTGTCTAGTGAAATCTGGTCTGATATTTTCAGCATCTGCTCACAGCCTCTTTTTGTTGTTCGGTGAGGAGATCTGGGATGCTGTGCACGCTCGCAGCACTGAAATGCAGAGTATCCTGTGACAGTTCATAGATCACTGTCGGGTACCTTTCATGCAGCCTACCCCCCTTGTATACAACATCTCCCAGCTTTTGGGAGGTAGGTGGGAAGGCTGAATGTGCAGAAACTGTTGGGGAATAATGTCTTCCTGAACTATCAAATGCCAAAATTGTTACTCAAGGATTTAGAGAAAGGCATCAGAATGGGTGTAGAATTAGTGTAGGTGTTTTGTTTTGTGATGCTGACTCTTCATGAAGCAGTCACAGGGGACTGCCAGCTCTCAGTTATATCTTGGATGGCTCAGTCTGAGCAGCTGTAAATTCGCTCAGAAATTTCTAAAATTAGATGCAAAATTAGAATAACAGCTTGGCAGGAAAGTTTCAAGGGTCTGTTAACTGTTCTGGTTTTTAATGAATGATCTGATGTCATTTCATTGAGAATAAAATATATTAATTTCGTGAAAAAGTTCAGCTAAGATGTTTTGCTGATGTCTACAAGTTAGGAGATTTGCTGTATTCTTTTGGGATAATCTCAGCCTGGCTCTGGATAGTACCTTGAGGATTCCTCTAACTCCAAATCATTGTCAATAACTTTTTCAGCTTTCAGATTGCTATACTGTTTATCAGCTCTTGGCCAGCTTGCCGTGTAAATGCAGTTTTTCCCACACTGTGGATCCAAGATTCACTGCTCTTGGATTCACAGTGTGCTTTTGCAGACTAACTTGGTATGATGGTTCTATTTTATTTTTTTCCCTTGCTTTAATTAAAAATAGGAGCTTGCATGAAAACAGACTTCCCTGTTTCAGCTTTTCCTTCAGTTTTCCACATGAACTAAATAGAGCTGTATTTTCCCAAACCATAGCATTTCCAGCAATAGCTGTCATCTGCGTCTAGTCCTAGTCCTTTTCTGAGAGTTTTTGTGTGCCTTCAGTTACTGCAGATATTTTTTATACTTTAAGTTTCTGCCTTGTTTCACCAAAATTACTCTTCAGAAGGAGCCTTTTGCGGGCTGCACACTGCAGAGACTGCTGACCTTTTTGGGTTTGGACAGAACAGCAATTGGCTCCCCTGTTCATTCCTGCACTCCTCAGGCACCCAGCTGCCCACCACGCTCTGTTGCTTAATGCACACTTGCAGAGGGTTAAAATTGATGATTTCAGTCCTTACTCCTTATTTCACCTGGGCTCCTGTTCTGCATGTGCTGGGGACACAGTAAATGTCACCTGGAGCAGACCATTCCTCCAGAGCTGTCTTGCACATTGCATGATTCCAGATGTTTTAGTAGAAGTTACAGGAAAACCAGTAGTGGACAATTACAGAAAAATGTCCCTATGGGGGACATTTATTGTGGGCTACCCAATATTAAACTTCCTTTTTACACTCAAATATTTTCATCTACAATTTTTTATTCTGTTCAAGGTAGCTGTAGGTGCTCTCATTGTTTTTCTTATAATGACTTGAGTGATAATTTATGGCAACAACTTCCAGAAGTTCTTATCTCTGGAGTACCACATACCAATTCTTTTAGTATTTTTAGTCTGTCTTTTTGCTTTAAATAGATTTTTTTTTCCAGAATCAGAAATAAAAGTCATGTCTTCTCTTCCTGTCTCACTCTCCTCTCTCTCAGGCACATGGAGCAGTCATTACAGTGCAGGATTGAGTTCCATGTGAAACTAATCCTTGTACTCTGTTTGAGGAAGGTGCTACAGTTTATTTATGTGTCTTTTCCTGTGTCTTATCAATCAGCAAAAGCATTTTCAGACCTTAATGTCTCAAAGCTCTCACATCTCACGGATAATAGTGGAAATTGAACGTTCCCATTTTAAGATGGCAATTCTAGCACATGTCATCTAGGAAAGTGAAAATAACTGAAATATGGAAATAGAAATGCAATTTTTCATAGTAAATTAGATGTCTGTCCTCTCCAGACCAGCCTGTTTTTTACTGGAAGGCCAATTGAACTTCAGTTTCTCAGAGACAGTAGATTATTTTCGGGGGCCAGAAAGGTCAAGTACTGCCTGTCCTGGTTTCTTTCCAGTACAGTATTTCCTTCCACTCTGCCTCTGGTTGACCTTACACTTACTTTCAAATGTCAATCTTTTCCATCCTCCCTACTTGACCAAAACTTTGATCATTTTGAAGAGATTGATCAGAGCTCAAGTGCACATTAGCAAGAGAGGTTGTAAATCTATAAAATATCAGTCTTGCTTACAAAATTGATATACGAATCAAACTGTTAAAAAGAAATCCCCAAAACTTTTCAGCACAAGCACAGCATAGGATGTGCCATATCTTTAATAATCCTGTGCATTCCATGTTCTTTTTGAAGAAGGAAGGTAGCACCACATGCTTGAGCCTTGGAGGAACAGAAGGACACATTCTATTGGTTAATGAGCAGTATAAATGAAAGAATGTACTTTGAGGCTGTACATTTTGGGAAATGAAGAGGTGTGTGTAAGACACACAGAACACACACACATCTTGTATGTGTGTATATCCCTGATTGGCTTCCTGGCTCTCAAGAAGCATGGAGTATTTACAAGTGTGTGACACTTCTAACACACTGGGATTTGTGGCTGTGATTAGATAAATGTTATGGGTTGCCTTTGTGTGCTCTGTGGAGGAGAAACAGAAAGTGGTATTTGGCAAAAGCAGCACTAGGAGCTGAGCAGTGGGTGCTGCAGTTGAGGTTCACTGGCAGTAACAAAAGGGGGGCTGTTGCTTGGGTCTCAGAGAGGTGATGATTCAGCAGGGGCAAAGCTGGAGAGCTGCAGTTGCTGTGTGAAGGTCCCCTCAGCATTACATCATGTCATAAAGTCAAAAATGTTCTATTGCAATAGCACACACAGTGTGGGGAGGAATTATTTTGGGTACAAAACTTGCCTCTGGCCATTGCCATTTGATGGTCATTGTATGGTTTTGCCTTAATTGGCGTAAAATACATGTGCTGGAGGTCAAGATGATCAACTTGGATAGTCAGCTCTTGTTGTGGTGGTTTCCAAAGGAATCAGTCATCATTCAGCATTTGCAGTAGTTCCATGCCAATATAAATTTAAAGCTTCGTTTTTCTGAAGAGGGATTGTCCTGGGTTCCTTGAGTTTTTTTCTGCATGAAAGAGATATTGTCTGGAATGAGCATGGAATTTTAAGAGTGCAAGCCAATGGATGTTCATTCTTGTTTAATTATATGACTCTTGCCTATTTCATTTGTCAAATCAGCAGCTGCTTCCTTTACTTTTTTCCTTCATTTCCCTGTGAAATTCATGTTACAATACTTCCTTGCATGATAGGTGAATGTGACAAAATAACTGCACAATTTCAGTTCAGTTGGTGTCTTGTCTTAACTTTTAATTCTAACTTGTCTTTGCTGAACTTGTTCTTAACCTTTCACGTTTCTCATTTTAACTTCAGTACAGGGATTTTTATAAAGTGATGGCTTTAGCGTGGCAGAGTCCCTCATGCCTCTATCCATTTATTCAAGTGGCAGAATGAACTGGACTGCTTGGAGTACAGTGGAGGAAGGGAAGCAGCACACCAGATAATAAAGCAAAGGAATTGCACCTTCATTTGCCAGATGTCTTCCATTTTCTTGGCCAGGCAGAGAAAGGCTGGAACAACAAGGTTTCCTTTATATTGATAATTAACCTTTCTTGCATATATCCATGCATTCTTGCATTCTTTCAGAACCTCTTTATTCTCACTCCTCCCTCCTTGTAACTGAGCAATTGGAACTGATTCTTTTGGAAGCTGCAGGTGTCATTCTGGAGGTCAGGAAGGAAATATTTCATTTGAACTGGTGGATGCTCGTGATGTTTTGTCATAATTTTTGCTGCATCCCAGATAGAGGAACAGCTTTAAAAAAATCTGAACAAACCACCACAATGTTACCAGGACACCTCAAGGTGTTGGTATTTTGAAGATTGGGTCTTTTTTTAGACAGACAGCATCCTTGTGCCTGTGGTACCACTGCTAAAGCACAACATTGAAAGATAACCAGGCAGAGTAAAAATCTCTCGGGTGCTCTCTGAAGGAGTTACTCTTCCAAAGACCAGCTCATTTATTAAGTACTGCAGGTATGTGTGGCCGTGATGTAACCTCAGGAGTGTTACACATGCTTGAAATTTCAATACTTCATCTGTCTGTCTTGTCCTCGCTGCCTCAGGTTTGCGATCTGTCCTTCAGCCTGAAGAAGATGCTGATCCGACACAAGCTGACTCACAACCCCAACCGGCCCATGGCAGAGTGCCAGCTCTGCCATAAGAAGTTTACAAGAAATGACTACCTCAAAGTGCACATGGAAAACGTCCATGGAGAAACTGACAGCTAAACCCGGCCTCTGTGAGAAGAGTGGATCCATTTGTACGTGTACAAACTCCAGACTTCCCACCTGGCCAGTAAGCACAGTCAGGAGAAACAACTGTAATGCCTTCACATGTTATTTTTCCCACTTTTGTTGAAAATATGCTAGTAGGAAAAAAAAAAAACCCAAAGACATTCACCTGACGTAAAACAGTTTGAAAATAAAAAGTGGAAGATACAAGAACTTCGGGAAAATTGTATCCTCGTTTAAAAAAATAGCTTTAGGCAAACTTCTCTTTGTTAATTACATCCTTAGAAACTTATATATTAGTAGCAGTGCCTGGAAATCCTGGACACTTGCAACTGAACTCTTGGCTGTCTGCAACTGTATTTCTGTATCTAACCTACAAGGCTCCATTAAAATTATTTAATTTGAAACCACACAGAATTTGTCATTCTAATTGACTGCTGATTATATCCAGGCTTGTTTTATTCATATCACAATCCTGCATTTTGTTGTAACACAATTTTGTCTCATTTTATTTGCAGCTTTCTCATTACTGTATGAAACTCATTAACTTGAATTGGTTCTCGAGATGCCAAAATGTGTGGGTAGAGAACTGTGGAAATCTGTCAACGTTCAGTATTCCTGTAGGAGGTTGAGGAGGATTTATTTGTTTCTGGTTGCATGAAACAAGACTGAAGTGAAAATTTTGAGCAATTTAGTTTAAGTGCTGTATTCATACCCATCACCGTGGCTGGCAAGGCAAGTGGAAAGACATCTGAACAGAGTGGCTTGAGCAGCAGCTAGAGTTGTTAAGTTTACATATATTTGATTTCCTGGTGAACAACTGGTTCCCACAGTGTTTATTCCTGCTGAATCAGATGCCCTGGATTTCTTCATCCCACTTAAATACCTTTTTCTTTTTTTTTCTCAATTCCGTTCATGAGCACTGGGAAAAATACTGCTTTAAAACTAAGTAACAATCAAATTCCTCATGTTATCAGAGTGAGTTGTTTGCTGCAGAAGACTCATCAAAAGAGTTCCCACAGGCCCTATTGTACAGCCAGATAACCAAGAAATTCTTATCTAGAAGGACAGTAAAAGTGTAACTTCAGAGGGTGATTGCATGTGGAATTCCTGAGTTATCAGTAGTTAATATTAAGGCTCTGGCATTAGCAAACTGTTCAGATTAATTTTGGACCTGTCAGTGGTTTTTTTGCACGATGAACTGGGACATCTGTGTAGGGTTCCTGCAGATTTTGGAGAAGTGTAATTATGAATAATTCTCTTGTTTGTGACAACCTCCTGTGTGTAAAAGCATCCTAAACTTTCATGCCCTATTTGCTTCCTGAGAGGTAGGTGAAAATTGGAGACATTGCCAGTTCTATTCCACAAATCATTTGTTCATATAGATCAAGTATATTCTATGTGTGTAAGAAAATGTACTAGAAATAAGCATTATAAAGTTGAGTAGAGAATACTTCCTCTCCTTGTTTTTAGAGATTTTGTTACGACTTATCAGAACAGTTTATTTCTACGTCCAGAAAGCTTTAATTTACTGATAGCTGTTATAAAAATTAATATAATTTTAAGTGTTCAGGGAGCAAAAGCAACCACTATCATATACTGAGTTGTGTGATGGTTTTTTAACTATATGTTCTTAATTATCTCCAAGGAGAATTAGATTGGCAACTTTTTTGACATGTCTGGGGTGGGTGACTTTTGTTGTTGTTGTTGTTGTTTGCCTTTTTGACATCAGTGAATTCAAGAATTCAGTCATAGGAAAAAGATTACAATTTTTTGTTTTTCAGCTTTTTATATTTTCCTTCTTCTATTTGGTCAGTACAAACTCAGGCACAAAGAACAGCAGAAGGAAAATAAAACACTAAAAAAAAACAAAACAAAACCAAACACACAGACCAAAAGTGAAGGTTTTCTAAGGAGGTTTTGAGGGACAAGTCTGTTAAAATACAAAGAAGAAAATCCTTTTGGGGAGAAAAAGAGGATAATTTAACATATTTACATGTTTTGCATAGGATTTTTGCCAGAAATCTGTACTGCAAAGTTGCTACATGTTTAGGGTTAATACCTGCTTTTGAGAAGAATACCTAATTGTGAAAGTCAATAACTAGAGAGGAGAATGTCCTTTTTTAAAAATTTTTTCTAGGTAAACTACAACATGCAAAGATTAATCATGCTGTATTTAATCAGCAGCAGCAGTTAAGCAGCTGAAGCTTTGATCTTGTTAGTGGTGTCAACAGAACAAGGGATTGACAGGATCACTGTGGGAATTCTGACCTTCCTGGGAAACACAAGAAGTAGGTGCAGGAGGTTGAAGCCCAGCTCCAGGTGAGCATCTCTTCCATCTTGTCCTCCAGGAACTTTCTCTTTGGGCTAAAGTGGGTGCAGAGCTGAGCTCCAACAGAGCCAGCACCTGGTTTGGCAGCTCCAGGTGTTTCCATAGCAAGAGCTGCCCTGTTCTTTCTGTGGGGGCCTGAATTTCTCCCAGTCAGTGGTAATATGTTTCACGTTACTGGATTCGTGAACTGTGTAATTGATTTTATATGCAAGGCAGACTTACCAGTGTGCTACATATTTTTATTTGATCATAGCTTTCTTAAAGAAAAAAAAAAAAAAAAAAAGGCACAAACCAAAACAACAGAAAGAAAAAAAGCAAACCAGCAAACCCTTCTTTGAGTAAAAATTTCCGTTGACAGTGTCCCACGTGGTATTACCTGGGAAAAACAGAGAGTGTTCCCTTCACCTGATCTTGAGAAGTCATAAACTGAAACCTGTTGCTGTAAAGGTAATTGTAAATTTTTTAGTGTTGTGCTTGTATTTTTGGTCGTTAATCATCATTTATTAACATACTGGCTTTTCCATAATAAGTTGTGCCTTGCAGAGTAACATGAAAGTTTAGAGATATTCCTGAAATAATGTGTAGTCACTGCAATTTTAGAAGGCTGTGATTTTTTCCCCCATGTTCTATAATTTTCTGCAGATATCATTCCATTTGTTCTCCTAATTTTTCCATTACAGTTGTCCTCTCTTGGAGAGAACTCCATCTCTGATGTTAGGAACAGCAGCACTCTCACTAGTTCCTTTTGCTTTTCGTTCTGATCAGCTGTGTGGCCTAAAGGTGATATAAATCATTGAGATGATAGATATCCTTTCATTTTCAGTGTTAGAATTCTGGTTTGTCTGTATGACTGTGAATTTCATGCATTCTTTAATTTAAACTATCAAGTCCTAAATAGAAATCAGATAAAGGAGGAAATAGTGTAAGTTAATGTGTACTGGGCATTTTATGTTGGTTTTAATTGCAACCTTTAATGCTCTGCATTTATGTCAGTAAGTACCAGTGCTGTTGTTCTTCAAAGACCTCTGACTATGTATTTTAATTTTTCAATGTAAAAGATAAAGCATAACAGTCCCTCTGAAGCATCACGTGTAGTGGAGGAGCTCCATGTGCTGCTGGCAGTGTGTGATCAGGGTACAGTGAAATGTTTTCAGTTCAGTTGTATGAAGTATTGGGAAGTATTGGGATTCTTCTCACAGTGAGATTTGAAATCTGCTTATTGGGGTTTTTTAGGCAAGTGCAAGCTCAGAATACAATAGCAATTACAGCTGTAAAGCTGTGTTCTTGCACACACTTGAATTCTGGCAGCTGATTTTTGTCTCTTGTACATTCTGTGGCACATCAAGAAGAGGGGGAAAATTTAAGTAGTTTAAGTCACAGCTGAAAAGTTGTCACTCATAAAGTTTCCTTGACCTGCAGAATTATTCATTAAACGTTTCAACCTGGGATAGCCAGTCTTTTATTTAATAGTTATTGCCTATTTAGTCTGTTTTATCTCCTGTCCCCTTCTCTTTGTAAGCTGCTCCTGACTCTGTGCTGCGCCGTGAGCCGGGGCAGACAGTGAACTGGCAAAGCTCAGTGTTCACAAAATGTTTGCTGCTCACTTTCCCTGAGCCCTGTTTGTTATGCTCAAGTAGCATGTCTTGAGTTTGCTAACATCAGCTGCCTCTCACGTTCCAGCAGCAGTGGGATCAGAGCTGGCCATGATATCCAGGCTGTCATCACCCTCCAGTGAGGAGGGAAATGAGGGGGAAACACCCGCCCGTGTCACAAGTGCAGGAGAGACTTGATGGTCCATTTGTCTCCATGGACTCCAGCTGAGGTAGGCAGGAAAATATTCCTGGATCTCCATCACTCCACGTGTCCTGGGCCTGGCCACCTCAGAAAAATCTGGGTAGTAAGATGGAGAAAGGAAAACAAAGCCACTTAGTATTTGACTCCTGATGTTACTGTGTGAGACCATGAGGTCTTTCCAACAGCTAACCCGAGGACACTTGGAATTAGGCATTATTATTTGATTTAAGAAAGAGAAAAGTATTAAGAGTTGCCACCTAGGTTTTTGAAATGGCATGATCCCACAAGGCTTTCACAAAAAGGAATGCATGCATGTGCATAAACTGTTATATAGGTCAGATATATAAAAGACAGGCTAGAATGGAAAGGTGAGATCACAGTTTCATAGGGCTCTGAAGCCCGAGTCGGTGTGTGCTCCTGGAAATCACTAGAGTCTAATTAAATTTTGGAATTTGATTCCATTGCCTAGGTTTTCGCTAGCAGGATGTCCTGATGAGCAGGAACTTGGTTCTGTGCAAATACAACCAGAAAATGTCCCAGTTTAAATTTGCTATTCCTTTTGCTCAAAAAAAAATTCAGCGCAATGAGACAAAACTGTAACCTTTTATGATTAAGTTATGTTGGTTGTATATAAATTTCCCATAACACATCTTGCATCACAAACAGATATGATCAGCTGTACTTCAAGTATCATTGACCATGTGTTCATACCTTTAGGTGTAAAACCCCTGAAGCAGTGGAAGTGTCTCTGGGCATGTTTGTACAGCACCAGCATCAGGCAGATGTAGCACAGAGTGAACTGGGAATAACTGGTTGTCAGTTTTCTCATTGCATGGTGAAGCAGCATGTTCTTGGATGAACAATAATTGAAGAGAGTTTGTTTTCATTTCTGTTTTTCTTTGAGAAGGGCATTCAGCAAAAAAGAACCAATAATAAAAGTTGGTTTGGGTTTGTGGTTTCAGGGGTTTTGTTGGTTATCCTTCTACAGGGAAAAGACTGTAAGCCCTTAAATCCACAAGTTCATTTCCAGTTTACCAGCTGTTCAAACAAAACTGGGAGGAAGTGCTACAACAGGTAACATTGCTGCTGGAGTAGAGACCTCCACTGCAGCATTAGCCAGGTTAACTCTTTGGTACTGATACTGTGATCGTTCTCTGTGTCATGCCTCAGACTTTAAAATATTCTTGAACAACCTTGATCTGCCAAATTCAAGGTAGATCATAAATCCACTTTTCAAGATGAGAAGCACCAAAGTTGTTTCACAAAATGACATCTTGTTCTAAATGTTTTAAAGCATTCAGGTCCTTTTGTCTGGTGGATTCTGACTTTTTAACATAGGTCAGTTATACTGTGATAAAACTCAGAAGGCTTGGTCTCTACATTAGGTTCTGCATCTGTATGCAATTTGTTCAGTTTCATAGTAGGTGAAGTGGGGATTGAATCTGCTGAGATGAAATAATAAAAGCCCTTTGGGCATGGAAGAAAAAATTTGTGATTACAGATCTCACTTTGTTTTCTCCCTTTATCACTTAGAACAAAATCATTAAAAACTTAGAATAATAAAACCATGGTTGAAAACAGCTATGGAATCATATTCAGTCTAGAAAATGGAGGAGGAGGGTGAATTATTATTAAGAGTACACTAATCTGTACAAGATGCACACTTTTTGTGTGTTTCTGGGAGTTTGCTGTTTCTAACCAGGGCAGGTTGCTGCCTTCTGGCATTAAGCACAGAGTTTAGCTGGTAACTCAGTCTTGCCAGGTGACACTGACAGCTTATGGAGAGTACATTTTCTCCTGTTTGGCTTTTGCAGAAGGAGAAGGTGGTTGTATTACTGGGTTATTCTGGGCAGAGGGTGCCAAGGCCTGAGCTTTCCTGTCCATCCTTGCAATTTGAACAGCTTTGAGCCATGTAAAGACACCTTCGTAAAATCCCTTAAATCTCTTTGTTTTCTAAACTCACTCTGTATGTCTGAGAGAAAATCCTGCAGTTTGGAGTAACCTGACCCAAAAGTCTTTCTCAAATGAGTTCAGTGAAAAGTTTCTTCTGCAGTGAGGGCAGTTATTGGTAAGACAAGCAGGTGAGGTTATCCGTGTCTAAACTATTTCCTCAGCCATGTCCAAAATACTTGTGTGGGATGACAGGGCTGGGCTTAGCTCTTCAGTATAGAAAAAGACTCTGAGGTCAGTTCTATTGGAGCTGCAGATGAGGCCAGGTGTACTAAACCTGCAAACCAAAGCTGCTGTAAATTCTTCTACCCACGCCTCTACAGAGCAGCAAGGATGGCTGGAAGCAGGGATTCTTCTCCTTGCTTTGATACTTTTCATCAGCCTAGCAAGTACAGGAAGGTTTGAATGTGACCTTAGAATTCAGAAGAGAATTGGAGTAGAAAACACCTATGAAATCAATGATTTGAACTTTGTTTTTGTTTGTTTTCCCCGTTGTAAACATTACTCTGTAGAAAGCCACCACAAAACTGGACATCACTCAGCTAATCACTGGAGGGGTGGCAAAGGGGTTAAAAGTTAGCTGTTCTAACTACTGATTGGTATGCAACTTTAATGATTTCTTTTTAAACTTAATTAGTAGCCCATCAGAAGTAAAAGGAAAAATAAATTGGTTTTCCATGGTATAAATTAATGCATTTGCTTTGTACCAGAATGGTACCTTCCTGCTTTATATTTCAGTGGCACTATGAATTATTTACCCCTTCAGCTGCAATTGCCTAATTTATCTTTTTTTAAATTGACAAGTCTTACAAAGGATCATCCTACGTAGATTTCAGACTAACAGCTACCAGCCGTGTGATTGCTCAGTGTGGATGGTGAACAAGATTATATTTTCTGAGTTGTATTAAATGTTACAAGGCAAGATTTTTCCAGAAATAGAAAATTAATAGTCAGTTTTGGAGCCCTTATTTAGCTGTGATTATAAATTGTTACTCTTGAGCATAGTACTGATCATCTGTCAAGTTATTAGTCAGGTGAATAAATTTATTAAACCTAAGAAAACCTAACGTGTGTGTGTTCCCTAGCAGACTTATTTCATAATTGCTGGTAACTTCCCTTGTGAATATAAAAGCCCACTCAGTAGCCAATCCTGTAATTACAAATTTCCTACAGTTAACTATGCTCTTTCCTAAATTAGAGTCTGGCAAGGTCTGCTCAGGATATGGGCTACTGTCATGTTGTCCATGTTAGCCACAGTTCACCTCTCTGTCGTAGAGGATAAACACTTGAATGTTTTGCTAAAAAAGGTATTTTCAGAAATATAAAAACAACTTGTGAATGCGCTTACTCTGAAAGAATCTGGAGCTGCAAATTTGCTGTGCACTCAGAGTGGCTGTGGCATTTGCCTTTGCTTTCTCTGAAAGCAGATCCTGGCTGGAGAAACTGCTTTCACCATCTCTTTTTCTGCTTGGTGTTCCTCATGCCATGTTTTGAGAAGACCCAGACATAAAGAACAATATTTTCTAGAAACCGAGCAAAATAGATCACAGATGAATCCTTGGGTCTGTGTTTCACTGCAGACCTACCTTAGGTGAATCCACAGCTGCTGTAGATTTTGGCAATACATCCTCTGAGAAAATGAAAAATGTTTTCTTGTTCCCATCTTGTACTTGCTCAACTTTGCTTTGGGAAGTTGATGTATACTCATGTAAGAAGAAGAAATTATTACAGTAAATACACGTACCAGAGTGTGGTTATGGAGTTCACTGATTACAGTAGGCACAAGCAGTATATTTAAGATAAAAAGTTTACATATGTAGCATGCATGCACATACACAGATCAAAACATGTGCAGTAGGGAGGAGTTGCTATGAATGTGAATTAAGTTTTTAGTAATGACTGAACAAGGCAAATCATTTGGTCATTATAATTATCTGTGGAACCAAAGCTAGTTTCAGGACAAATGAAGAATTGCCTGAACCTGGTTAATAGGATTCATATTTTCACCATATGGCAAGGTTATGCTTTTAAGTAAAGGCAATCAGGAGTCTACATGCATTATGAATCCAATTCCCCCTATCAAATGGTCAAATTCTTCTTAAACCACAGAACAAAGACAAACCCAACCACACATATTTCAGAACACCACGCAAGGTTTTGAGGCTTCTTTTGATCTGCTGTCTTTATGCGTGTCTTCAGTTTACCTCTGTGTCTGCCCTCTTGTGGATTTTAAATGCATTAAATACTGTAGATTTATATTATCCAGGTTTTAAGACTACAGGTCTTTGTGATGATCTGGGGACAAATCTGATTTGTGTTATCTAGAACAGAAACGAGCATATGTGTTCTAGGATTCTTCTGCATTTCTTCTGAATGCTTTATTTGACTAAAGGAATTGTTCTGCCTACCTTCTGGTTTGGGAAGTTCTTTTGTTCTGTTTTTAAACCATATTTGTCAAGCATTTGTCTTCATTTCTCACCCCCTACTGTCACACAATTGCTCTTCAAATCTGACTGTCTCAGGGAACCATAAATTGAAAGATAATGACAAGGCATATGAAATACCACTGATATATTCAAAACTTTGGGAACTTTTCCTAAGGTCATAAGATAGGCAGATCAGAGCCTTCTACAACATAACACTTTGCCAGTCCCACCTGTAATTTCTATCTAAAATATTGCTGTGTGTGCAGTAGTAGTAAATTGCTTTAAAGCCAGACGCCAGGGATCACTCCTGTGCTGAATGCATCCAGGAGGATTAGTGAATGTGAGCCTGCAAGATAGAATATAGTAAATAATGCATAATGTTGTTAATGTTTTTAAGCCAAAGCAACTTTGAATTCTGCTACAGAAATAGGAGGAAGATGTGTGTGGTGTTCGTGGTGTGCAACAGAGAAACTCAGCTAATGTAAAATGAATGACCTATCAGGCAGTATCATTGTGTCAACAAAAAATGTTTTAGAGAGCCTCTTAGATTATATCTTACAAAAGATAACAGTCAAAGGACGACAAAGGAGAAATGTACACTATGGGGCCAAAGTCAGCAATTGAAAAATAAGTGTGAAAAGTGAATTCTTGAGCAGAAATTGGAAGTAGTTGCTGTTTCCTCTCACTGTCCAAGGTGCTGATGGCACCTGAGAGACAGAGACAAGCTCTGCACTACAGAAGTGGGGTCCTGCCTGCTGGGATCAGTAAATCCCAGGTCAAGGACAGATCTCTGAGGCAGGTTTTGTTCTGTTCTGCACAACAACATGGGATGAGGAGCTGTCAGAGCCTGTCCTACTGACAGTGCTGATACTGTGATAACCACTATGGAGTCATGGTCAGAGCCATCACACAAGCATGGTCAGCTGCATTTTGGCATGCATGTTCCCCTATATTAACAGTATTCCTCTGTGCTTACATTTGAACACTTTGCATGATGTTCCAGAATTTCCAGGATTTTTTTTTCCATTTAATTTTGAGAAAGTAGTAAAAATATTCAAAGTCTATGAAAATTCATTTCTGTATGGTTCCTGAGCTTTAACATGTCATGTTGCTGCCTCTTGTAGACTTGGTTCCTAATCTCTGCAATTTTATTGGTTTTTCTGCATTCATTTTGATGTTGCAGTATTGCAGCAGAGGCTTTAGAGGTCACTTTAGTGGAGGTGGAGGAGCAGTGAAACAAGAGATAGAAATTGAGAGAGATAAAGGCATTGAAATAAATTTAGGCAATTTCTTTGGCAGAGATCACATAGACCACAACTCCTGGACCCAGGAAGATGCTCTTATCATGCTGTGACATGTACTGAAATAAAATTTCAATACTTGTGTTTGATACTATTATTACTTGGCTTTACTGACCATTTACATCTCTGGATGTAAGGCAGGAATTGTGGAAGGGCAAGCCTAATTCCTGTTTTAGTGTAATGGTGTTCATCACAGAATCCTCTGAAATAGATCTTGTGGCTCTGAGGAGATGAATTCTAAAAACAGGTGGATTTTGGAGGCTGAACATGAAGCTCTGAGAAAGGTGACAGCACAAGACACAGACAAAAAGAATCCTGGTGGCTGTCGAGGATAGAATGGAAATGACATTTGTTTAATTGCTGCTTTTTAAAAGCACATTCATCTCTACACGTGAAAACGTGTTTAACAGCAATGTTAAATGGTATTTTGATAATTAATCCTTTATTATAGTTATAACCATAAGTTTGTGTGTTACCCAATACTGTCCTGCTATTCTGTGCTCTAGTAGGTATATGGAATTATTATTCTCTACCTAGCACATACATGTGTGTATGTGTTTGCTAAGACTCCAAGGAAACATTTAAATGCGTGTTGGACTTCTGTGAAAGTCTATAGAGTGCACATGTTTTTTAGAAAATAAGGCAGAGGCATGCAAATGCCTTGCTAAATAGGAAAGTAAGGATGTGAGAAATTTAAGGCTGTTTTTGATGTCCTTGCTAAGTATTTATTTTGTAAATATCTTGGGGGTTTTTGTAAAGCACTACTTATTTTGAATTAGTGATTAAAAATTTTCCACATATTTTAATTCTGACAAATTCCCTTATTCTGCCAACATGACATTCTCATTTTGCTGAAGAAAACGTAGCCTGTTGCTCTTTTTTGCATCTCAGCTTTCAGTTCTACTAAATCTTTCAGTCACTTCTCTTTACATCTCTATTTTCAGCACATTTAGGTAATCTGCAGGGTTTTAAGTTGTTTTAGCTTGGGTCCATTGTGAGACATTAATTCAGCCTTGACAAGGTCCATGGTGTGGAACGTTCTGGTCTCTAACACGGGTAAGAACAGATGGGGGAGCAGAGCCGTGCCTGACGTAAGGCACGCAAAAATGTGCATCTCGCCAATTAATCACTGCACACTGCTGACAAATAAGTGACAGTAATTGATGCAGCCCTTTGAGAGACAATCTGGAACTACTGCAGCCTGGGAAAACTCATTCATTTCTTTTCCTTTCCCGAGTCGGTGGTGAATAACTGCCCTTCCTTGATTGCTGCCCGGCGTTGCTTTATAGGGTGACAGTGTCAGTGACAAGCCAGGAAGTCAGAGTCTAGCTGGAGCATTATCTGCCTAAGTCGTGTCTGCGCTCTGCTTCTGCAACTATTGATGTTTTCTTTTCAGTATATTGGCTGCCAAAGGGCTTATGCACATACACCTAAAGTGCATTTGAGTACTTAAAAGTGTTCTGTTAGGTTTTCTGCTTGACAGTCTAATTATCAAAACATTTTTGTTATTTATGTTACACTCCTAGGCTGGAGTGTCAGGATTACTAAGATGCCCAGTAGATTCTAGCAATACAATCTGTGCACTTGGACTAGATCTGGTTTGCACTCAGTGCTTTGTTTTAGGTGAATTTATCTGACTCAGAGTAAAGCCAGAAAGTCTTACGGCTGTAAGAAAATGTGTAACTGTTTTAACAGGCTGTGTGCCAGACCAAGGCAACATATATTCAAACCACTGTCTGCTGCTAAGGCCCTGCTTGCAGAGTATTCCTTCTCTTGACAGCAGGGCGGGAAGTCCAGGCTCAATCCAGAATACCAGAACAAAGAGAGATTTCTGCTGAATTTTCTCTCCAGTAGGCAGTGGCTGCTTCCATCACAGTGAGCAAACTTTTCTTCCAGAACAACAATTGCCTGCCTTGGTTATTACTGGAGCGAGGCCAAAATATTTCACTTTGATGCAATAATATTGTTACAGCAAAAAGAGCTGCTGAGCAAAACCTGCTAGGACTGTCATATTTGTGGGTAGGGCCACCTCCCACCCAGTCGTGATTTAGGTCTGCTGCCATTTCCTTGTAATTATCAGGGCTGACTAAGACAGTGTTCACATCCCTGTTACTCCTGAATATATCCTCTGACTGTTTCCTTGTCTTGCTTTCTCACCTCTCCACTGCTGCAGAAGAGCAGGTGTCCCCATCTGAGAAAAGGAGGAGGTAAATTGTTCTCACTTTCTGGACCTGGGACCTGGAGCACAAGGCAGTTAATTGCCCTATTTGCTGATAATCCAAATATTTGCATCTTGCACTGAGTGGAACAAGAGCTGCAGAAACCTGGGGCCTCTGTGAACCAAGCTGGTTACATCTGATTGCCCAAACCTCTGCAGTGATTCAGTGGCAGGACAGAATGGATATCTAAGTGTAGAAATGAGGAGGGCAAAAGAGAAGAGCTGCTAATGGATCGTATGTTTCCTTTCAGTAGAATCCCTTGCAGTGGCTCTGGCAATTTAGAGCTTCTAGCCAAGAACTGCACTTCCTCCGTGGCCACAAATGACAGATTTTTTTTTCTTTCTTTCATTGGGCCATATTTGCTTTCTGAACACAGATTTGCCCCTTTAGAGCCTGAGTTCTTTCCTCACAGCATTCTGATTGCTCTGGTATTGCAGCGGTGTTGCTGGAATAACTGGTGAGAGTGTGCTAGCAGCAGACTGCAAGGATGTTACTCTGCTCTAGCAGAGATAGTTAAAACGTGGAGCTTTGCAGGGTAGGGTGTATAAACTTAGGAGAGGATAGCTCACAGTCTAGGAGTATGGCAAAAGAGATGCAGAATGAACTCATACTTTCATCTAAGTTGAGGTGTTTTTTCATGTGAAATAGAGGAAAATGGAATTCTAGCCGTTACAAAAGTCCTGGCAAATGTCAGGAGTGTTTCCCTGGAAGATTTTACCATTGTGTTCTCAATTCCACTGAATCTTTTATTTTAGTAGAATTCTTGGAGTAGGTTGGGTATGATACAAAATCTGTTTTCCCTCTTAAGCTTTTTTCCCCCTCTTTGCCTTTTCCCTTCAGGTTGTTGTTGCTGTTACACATCACCTCCTCAACCCTCCCTTTCCTGGCCATCTTTCTCTGGGTTTAGATCTTTCTCCAAGAAATCTGGAAAGATGCATTCATCTATTTGCAGACGAACAAAAGTGCAAAATGAGGGGTGTATTCCCCGCTGATTTCACAACTTGAACCAATATTTTTCCCAGTGTTTTTGCAGCCTTTCTCCAGAGGCACCTGCCAGATCTTGATCCCTGCTCAAACTCTCACTGCAGTGGCTGTGCACTGCTGTGGATTTCTAGGATAAAATGGGACCTAGTAAAATGTGACTGCAAGCAGTAGAAGCAGGAATGGTTTTTTTGTTCTAACACAAGTAATTATGCAGGGTTCAAGATCCCTAGAAAAGCTATGTTCTGGTATGTGTGACACAACCTGTAATGTATTTTTAACTTTGGTGCAATGTAGCTGTTATTATTACCTGCAGTAAGAAATACCTGTTTTACTGAGCTGCTCAATTACTGGCTTTTTTAGTCACATTTTTCTTACATCTTGAGAGCTGCATGAATAGAGGCAGCCAGCACTGTTAGGTTCATTCAGAAGAGCACTTGAGACTGGCTACTTGTGATTATGTGTCCAAGCAGAAACTGGGAACATAGATGCTGGAATATTTGGTTCCTTACTACGTTTGTAGTTGTCCAATATTTCAGTATTTCCAAGAGAAGACGCCAAATGAGACCCACAAGTGTTGGTGAGAGGAGGAAGCATTGTGTTGGATGAGAACGTGTCATATCCCTCTGGAATTGCTTCCCTGCTGCCCACTTTACCCAGCCAAGAGGAGCCCACTGTGTGGCAATCTCTGTGCAAAATTTATTGAAGGTTAGTAAGGATGTGGTTTCTTTTTAGTTGTTTTCTAAAAAAAAAAAAAAACAACCAAAAAAACTTAATTGCTTATTACAGATACTTTATTGGTTCTGTGTTGGGGTGGATTTTCCCTAAAGCATCTCCAGTTTGCATAAA
The DNA here is from genome assembly GCA_013397055.1 of Pachycephala philippinensis. Lineage (NCBI taxonomy): Eukaryota > Metazoa > Chordata > Aves > Passeriformes > Pachycephala > Pachycephala philippinensis. The sequence continues at coordinate 1,087,043 of VWZT01000570.1, forward strand.
TGGTGCTTTTCTGAGTGTCAGAGTCTGCCTGTGGGGAGGGCATTGGGTGGATTTTTGTGTATAGTTTTCTATTTGGTGAAGTTAGTACTTAACACTGTAATAAAAAAAATTGTTCTGAAAACCTAGTTTTCAGCTTGGAATAGTGTTTAGGTGTTACATGTGTTGTCAGCATTTTCTTGCCAGTTAGAACCTGAAACTGTGACTCCACTTAAAATTCTTGATAGGATAATGATTCCTTACTATGCTAAAAGATTTTCATTTGGGAAAATGTATTTGCTGAGAAATTTGTGAAATGAAGCTTCACTGTCTAATTGACAATGTTACTCTAAGAATTACAGTTTTATTTGATGTGTGCTCTGTGGTCTTCTGCTTGTTCTGTCTCACAGCCTGGGATGCTATTTCACTTTCTAGTGTAACTAGTTAGTTATTCCTAACCAGTGAGCTTACAGTTTAGATAAAAAGTTAAGAAAAATGAAGGCAAATACTATTTCCAGTTTGTGGTTGATAAGTGACGAAAGAAATAATGAGTTGGCCTGGCCATGCTCTGAAGTGTGTGGCAAAGTTAGAATTTGAAACTCTTCTGAGTCAGCTGTTAGATCAGACTCTTTGACTGGGAAGAGTTTCAGCTGCACAAAATGGGGTTTTTCATATGGGGTGGTTCGAATGTCACCTACCAAACCGAGTTCTCTTCTTGTTTTGACACGAGCAACTGAGATTTCCTCTTTTGCTGGCAGACGTCATTAACTGTGGGGCTTTTTTAATCACCAGGCACTCACCCAAAATAGCCTACACATTGTTGGAGTGTCCTTACTGGTAGGAAGCATGACTCGCTCTCTGATACTGGGCCATCCAGAAGAATGTAGTAAATTTTAATGTGATTGTAACTTAGCCAGCATTTACATAAAAGACAACAATGATCTTCTTGTTGTGGAGATCATTAATGAAACATCAGCACTGGTCTGCAAATGTGCTACCATGTTGTGATCCAGCTGAAAAAACAGCCTTGTGTAACTTGAGTACATTGCATAACGCAGGAAGTGGAAAAACAAACTAAATTTCCAATGGTTGTTTACGTTTTAACTAGATCCCAATGAAAAGTCTACAGTGAGTAGCTTTTTGAGTAATTTAACTTCTGTATGCTCTGAAGGAATATCTGGGAGGCTGAATATATTCTTTCTGGCCTGTTCAGGGCTGGTATTTGTGGTTGCATTTCTCGGCGTGTTAATCTGATGTTAGAAATCCAAACAACACTGAGCTCCAGATAAGTCACGTGGCTCCGTTGGTGTTTCTGAGTGGAGAAGGGGATGAGTGCTCTGCTCTGGGACTTGGGGGTGATTCAAAATCCATCTTCCTTGTGCAGTCAGGCATGTAACTTGGAAATTTGCTTACCACTTGGTATCCGGAAAGATAAAAGCAGTAAGTCACATCTTGTGATAGGCAAACTCATATTCCGGTAAACTCATGGGAACATCATCATTTACAGAACTTACTTGATATTTTTTATCAAACTATAGTTTCACTGCTAGTACATTCAAGACAAACTCCTTTCCCTTCGATGGTGTTCTTCAGTTTTTATCTCACTGTAGAAAGGCAAAAGTTGCAAAACGCAGCAAGATTTCAGGAGGATGTGGCCAGTCAGGAAACTCTGTAGCAGTTTCTTATAAATTCTGCCATTTTCAAGTGCTAAATTGCCCTGAGGATTGCGAGTGATCTGATCCAAGTCTGAAATGTTTGTTAACAGTTTTAAAAGTTCTCCTCTGCTCTTTTTAAACTGAGATTTCTTTAGGAAGTTTATCTTGTTAGAAAGTTCTTGAAGGAAATTGCATCCAGGTAAAAATTGGATTTAGAAAACTGAACTGCAGAATGAAACTGTCAGCTCTTGCTATGGATGGTGTGCAAACTAACATATGAATGGAGTTCAAGAGACTTATGTTGACTTTTTATTAGCAAGAGATCAGTTTCTGTGACCCGGCAGAAGGGACACAGACATTGATGACCCAAAAAAGATTGCTCAGCATCACCCAGCAGATTGATATTGCCTTACATGTGAATTATTGATGGATGGAACAGCCGCACTCTGAATTGTGCTTGGTATTATTAGGTGAAGAGAAGGGAGGGTGCTGTGCTGGCTTGTTTCAGTAAATAGTGTGGAGATGGAAACTTTAAATTTCTTATGAACTGAACAGAATTGCAGGGCACACACTCATTATAGTTTCTTGTGTTACCATTAAAATTAATGGTCATATCATCTTCAGTGGAGATGTTCTTTAGTTTGGTGACCCTTCAGTGGGTGAGTGAGAGGTGCAGAGGATCTGTCTCCTTTCAGACACTTGGGTATTTTGTGCCAGCAGGATCTCAGGGTAGATGATGAGAAAGCCCTTGACAATGGATATAACTGCTGTATACTACAGGGCTAAAGTGACACTCTCAGCCTGTAATATCTGCTCAAGTAAACTGTGTAGTATTAAATTTGCATTAAGTATTGTGGCTTATTTGATCAACAGAGCTCTCCCATCCCTCCCATCCCTGTCCCCCAAGCCACAGATGCACCAGTGGCTTTTCAATTGACTGAGGACACCACGTAATTAATGGTTGCCTGGGGATTATTATTTGGATTTGGTTTAACTTTAGATTTGGCTATGTTTTTGTAATTATTTTTTCCTTTATTTTATTTTCCCCATATGAGAATAATCTGCTTTTGATATATATTGTTACCCTTAGATTTAAAATATGTGACAATATGCAAACTGTATTTCAAATGGTGCAGCACTGGCCAATTTCCAGCCTGGGTTAGATTTATAGGATGACAGTATATTGTATTGTTTTGTGTCAGATTCTTGGAGTGACATAACACTTAGTTAATTTTCACACCACCACCACGCATCTTTCTATATATAAAACAAATGTTGCAAAACTCAACAAAGAGGTGAAAGCTGCATGCTGCTTTTAAAGGGCTGATTGTTTCAGGGAAGATACTTGATCTAGAGATTTGCTGAGATTGACCCTGTGTGTGTGTGTGAGTTCCATTATCTTATTTGTCTTCTACATTTCAGTAAAGCCTGGAGGTCCTTGGCAGCTGAGCTAAGGGCTGTACACACAAAATATGACAAGTGGTCTTCTCTGCAGTTGAAGGAGAGAGAAACAAGAGCTGGAAACCAAGAAAAACTGTATAAAGCAGAGCATGTGCTTGTAAATGTGCTTGAAGTTACATTTTCTGGTGGTTTTTTTTACCTTTATAACATACACATTATATGGACTGAGCATTGCCCTCTGGTTGTTCTGTTTTGCACAGCAATGGCCTGGAATAAAGAAGTTGGTTAGGCTTGGAATGTGCCACCCTGAAGAGAGAGAAAGGGAGGCAGGTGCATCACTTCCTTTGTAGTGTGTTTTGTGGTTGTCTATCCCTGGAAAAGCTGGTTTTATAACCCAAGGCTCTGAAGCCCAAAGTGGCAAAGGAAGGACCCCTGAGTTTGTTTATGAACCTCTGCTCCTGACATTACAGCAAAGACATTGTCTTAACAACCAGATGGGACAATTTTCAGGGAAAAAAGAGACATTGGTTTTGTGCTGCGCTCTCTGTTTTATTTATTTTTTGTCTGCTTCTCAGTACATTCCCCTCATAGTTTTGTTTCCAAATCCGAGCAAGAAACCAAAATATTAAATGATTGCTACAGTGGGAAGTAACACATTAGAAACCTAAAATAAAAAAAGGCTGCATGGTTTGTTTATCCTCTAATTAAAGGTAGATTTTTCTTTAAAATACAGAAAAATCTTGTTTGTAAACTGCTAAATACCCTAAATCCTGAAGTTCACCGGGAATACTTTGGAAACAGCCATGATCTAGAACTCTGAATAATTTACTGTGGCTACTTGATTCTGTGATCTGTCAAAGCCATGCTGCAGTAATTGAAGCTGAAGCTGCTCAGCCACTGGAACTGCATAAGACAATAGGGGTCAATGTATTTCAAGAGAGAATAAGGGTTTGATCAAAGTTCTGTGCGTTATCAAAAGTAATTCCCTCTTGTAACAGGAGGTTGCCTGCTGATACACATGTTTTTAACAGATACCAAAGCCTATTTTCTATTATTTTTGCAGGAGGATGTACTTCTGTTCAACAGCCCATCCTTTAGTAGAAGTCAGTTCAAAGACATGTCGAGCAAATGTCGCTAATCCTTTTGAATTAGCGGTGCAAGTTCATGAGGTCGCTTGTTACAGTGATGTCATATGCAGAAAACCTCTAATAGCTGAACATGTGTTGCATGTAAAGCCAGAAGCAAAGTAAACTGGAACACTGACATGAGGTTGAGCAGCGTGTATTCTGTATCCACATCAAAGCTCTCGAATGCCTTCTGCCCAGACAAGGACGTGGAGCTGGTAATGTCTCTCTTTTTCTGGCTGTAGCATCAAACATCAGGCTCTTGGAATACAACATACTCAGCTTGAGCCTCTGAAAGTGGGTCCAGACTTGAGGAGATTTAGCATTAATGGCATCATTGCAAATAACTGGGCATAGTTTATGTTCTTGTTTACTTCCTTTATCAGATTTATTACATTTGTGCATCTGGTGATGAGCATTTAATGAAATCATGTTTGGAATACCGTTCAAAATTCTTCTGGTTTTTTCCTCCTGAATGGGCTCAGAGGTTGCATGCAAGAATTCTGCTGCCATTTGCAGTTATATTAAAATGCACAAAGTCATTCTACATTAGTTAACACTACTAGAGATCAGCATGCTCTGAGTTTGTCATCTCTTCTCTCAAAGAAAGCAGAATGCCTACTCATTGAGCCTGCTGCTTGATGGCATTCACCCCTCTACATTTGCTGCTTGAGTTTCTTTGTAAGTCTGCACTCAGAGTTAGGACAAAAGTAACTGGAAAAGGAGTGCAAAGTCCTCTTCTCAGTTTGCTCTGACTTGGATAGCCATAAGGTGCAACTCAGTATTGTGTAGATAAACTAGCACTGATCCTTGGAGCAGCAGAGCCCGGCCCTTGGCCTGAGTTAGTAATCCCTGCTCAGACCTTCAACTGGGAAAGGACTGTGCTGTCTCAACTGCTGTGGTTTCCAGGTTTGAAGGTAGTTCAGTACATCATCACTTTGGGTGTTTGCTTTGGAGTCCATTCTGGAACATAAATCCCTCTGGGATTTCCTTGGAGAGGAGACAAAACATTATCCTCTGCTAGCAATGAAATGAGATTCCATGGACTGTCAAACAGGTCCTGTTGTCCAAGTGCCAGTGCAGCACAGAACGACTGATTCATTGCTCGCCTGTGCTGGATGTAACTGTTTTATACTGCTGCAAAATGAGTGTAAAACCCATGGCTTACACTGGGAGGTGTTTAATTGCACCTCACTGCTGTATTTATGGCTCTGCCTAAGTTCCTGTGTTTAGTGGAGCTTCCGCTGCAAAGCAGCAATGGAAAACGTTAGGGAATTTATGGCATATAGACATGTAATGCCTGTTTTCTCAGATGCAACTGGCAGTTTAACTGAGGACCTTTGTACAATATTGTTTGCAATTTGATTTATTTTGACTATCAGCCATGGTGAACTCTTAGAAAATCATTCTGAACTAACTCAGGAAATAAGTCTTTTGATATCTTCAAGACGTTAGTGTTGTTCTCTGTGCTCAGAAAGAACGAAGAGATAAATTCTTTGTGTTCACTGGAATCACTTTTCTCCAAGTGCAGGAAGAGCACAGTGCCTCCAAAACGGCTGAGCATTACTGTACATAGAACATGTGTTTGGAGAGCAGAGCATCAGCTGCCCCTGAGTACACCAGCTGGAATTAGGTGGCTGTGGAGTCAGTAAGATCAAAATTCAGAGGCAGATGCCAGCATTGGCATAGGATGATTGCTGGTCTTGGAGCCTTCATGCAAAGTGCACAATATTCCTCCCCTCTAATCAGAAGCAGATCCTCCCCACCCAGCTGTCCTCCTTACTCTTGCACATTCTTCCATTAGTAGTGTGGGTCAGGCAGTGAAAACTTAATTTCCCATAATATCTTGAAGGAAATCTGTGGGATTATCACCACCTGTTACCACTGTGCAGCACTCGGATGCTGCTCCGTGCTGCAAGGTGAGATGGAAAGTAAATGCAAATGTGAATGACAATTGCAGGAGCAGATGCCTGGGAAAGTGAGCCTTGCCAGCAGGATTTCTTTCCTCAGGATCCCTGTCTGGGTATTTCAGGACTCTGCACTTCAGCCCATGTTCTCTGTCTAGTTTCCTCCTTCATCTTTCTGTACCTGCTCTGGTCAGATTGTTTTCATAACAAAAAACAGCCAGCAAAGAAGATGAATTGCTTGGAACAGACCTGACGCTGCAGACCCTGATATTGGCGAGTTGTGCGCTGTGGGTGGGATTTGGTTTCCTGAGCATTGATCCCTGCTGTGCTCTGGAAGATGCCCCAGGACTAATCACTTGGGCCTGCGTTTGCCCAGAAGGGCACGAGGTCCTGGCTCATTTGTCAGCCTCATGGAGACAAGGAGACATGGCCCGGGGCAGCTGAAGTGCCACTGCACACCCCTGTTTACATAACTGAATCCTACCCACAGTGAGCCCTTGCGCTCCGTGCAAAGGTTGAGAGAAAGGTTCCTGATGAGTTACTTTTTTTTGGACAGAAAGCTGAGGTTTTGTTTATTCTTTTGTGTTATCTGTGCCTTTCCTGCAGGCAGAATTCCCAATTCAAACTTGGTTGTTCAGCTCACAGCACGAATGCAGCCTGCCAGAAGGGAAAGAGACATATTCCAAGCAATTCCATAGCAGCAGCAGCAGTGACTCCTGTGCTCTGTTGTACATTATCACCACTTAGGAAGCCTTGCATTTCTAATGGAATATTGTGCTGTTTGGAGGATAGTTTCCACTGTTCGTGTGAATCCTACTTTTTTTGCCAGAAAAAAACCAAAAATAGGAATAATTAGCAGAAAAACAGGCAATAGCAGGAATGTTTGTCTTCCTGTCATAACCCTTAATTCTTGTAGTAGGAGTACATCTGCAGATGAATAATTGTGTCTTGCCTAGTGATCTAAGAGCAAGTAATGAGAAGGTAAAGAAGACTTGAATGTTTTCCAGCAAAAGAGAATATATTCCTGGAAGAATATGGAACAAAGTGCTGTCGTAGCTCTTTTTTGTTCTCTGCACTGCCTCGTGCAGTCTTTGTGGAGGGTGCATAAGGATTTATTTAGAGCTGCTGCCCTCACTCCTGTGATCGTCTCCACATGGGGCAGAGGTCGGTCTCTCTATCATTTTTGCTGGGTGGGTGTATTAATTTGGAAAAGATCTGGGTAACAGACTGCTTACATATTTCTGATCTTTCTTAATGTGATTATGGTGGCTTGTGCTTCCCTCCTGTTGCTGAGGAGGGGATTTTCAAAAGTGCTCTGTTGGCCAGAGGCTGTTCCTATTAAAGACATCAGGGAGACTCTCCTGGGTGTAATGGAGGTTGAGGCTGGGCAATAATAATCAGGTCTTTTCAAAAATGTTGTTGTTGGTAATTTTGTAGACAGCAGGTGGAACAGTTGAAATGAAATACTTGGTGCACAGGCAGCCTGTCAGTAACTGCTAAGGAAACGTGTGTGCAGGAATTCCACATGGAGAAATGTAGTTACTGGTGCGTGCTGACCGAAAGTATTGCTTGACAATTGGTGTTGCAAGAATGGAGGGAAAAAACAAGGATAAAATATAAAATAAATGATGAGATTCGTCTATGAGAACATAGATGCTTATCTCCAAAAAACTGATGAAAATTACTGTTTTGTTACCTATCTACAGGTATTCTTGATTTCTGTATTCTCTTGTCATTATCCCATTATAACCATCCATCTTTGGCTACGATTTATTCCATAGTATGCTCAATCAGCATAATGCACGATTGAAAAATATTGGTGTAGTTTATACAATACATGAATGAAGAATGTTGGTGGGGGAAGTTCACCAAAGAGAACTAGAACAGGCAAAGTACAGAAAAGCCCTGAAAGCATATTTATGTTTTCTCTCAGTCATGTCATGTTAGCTATGACATTGATTGTAGCTGTTCTGCTCACCTGAAGATCATAGCAGCAATATTTTCTCTGTAGCATAAAACCAAAATATGGATATAATATGCATAAGTAGTGCCTGTCTCCATGGAGTTAAAAGGAGAGGAAGCAGACATCCTTGAGGCACTGATGGTTTTTGCTGAAAGGTACAGGATTTATGTCCATCTCTTCTAGCAGGGCACTGTATTTCAAACCTTATGGATGCTGTCAGTCCCAAGCAGCGTTTGTTGGAGAACTGCTCCAAGATGTTGTAAGGGCTGGTCAGTGCATTTCTGCAAACCTGTGAGAGGATTCTGAAGAGTATTCAGATGATCAGAGCTCAGGCATTAACCACATTATTCCTTAAACACTGCTTTTAGCACCTGGCTTACGAAACCCATTTGACCTTCCTGTACATAGATGGAAATCTGTAGTGCAGTCTGACAGCCTTGAGCTTTTGCTACCTTTTCGGTTTTAGTTAGGAAAGCTATTAGCTGGAAAATCCCTGATATGGTTTCCCATTTTTGGGATTAGTGTAATCAGATGAGTTTTCTAATTGGCTCGGACAGTGCCAGTGTTGAAGTATTTCTCCTACAGCTTTCCAGTATCATCAGTATCTGTCATTCATAGTTCCTCATTAACACAGTATTACATTTCTAGATTATCTGAATTTTGTACTAGGTTCTCTGCATACATAATGTATATCTCAGCTGTTTCCTTTATGTTACTTTGTTAGAAAAATGGGACATTTATCAGTCTGTATTGACAGAGTTCCTAGTAAGAGGATCAAAGGAGGAGTTTTGCTTTTTTTCAGCATTGAGCCTGCAGATGTTTTTATTAATCAAGTTAATCTTCCAGGAACGTTTTTTGTCTTTTATCTGCTGTCTTGAAAGGGAAGAATAAGTGATGCTGAATTTCAGATTTGCTCAGTCACATTTATCTTGTATAAAGTTTCTGTGCTTGATTGGAAGTTGCTGTGACAAATGTGAATAAAAGAGGGAGAGATAATAACTACTTTGCCATACTGAAAAATGTAATTGCAGAGTCAGTGCTACTGTCTAAATAAACTGAAAGAGAGCCGAAAACTCTGCTAGTGTTGCAGAGTTTGGCTCTGGATGCCAAAATTGAATTTGATCTTCTCTGTTGGTGTTCTAGTATTATATTCTAATCCTGTCTCATTCCAGAGGAAACTGTGGAATTTTGATGTATTTTTCTGCTACAATTTACGTTGCTCTAAGCTAAGCAGAGAGTTTCTGGAGAAGGATGCAAGGCCCTTGTCAGAGGGCAGTGTTCCCAAGTCCCAGACTGGTGCTCTGCTTACTAAAGTGCACAGGGCACGCTCTGGCACCTGGGTCTTTTTTCATTAGCCTCTGTGGCAGTGAATATTACCTTTTTCAGGAAAAAAAAATGAAATAAATCCAAAATCCACCTCTGACCGCCTCTAGTCCCAGCTATAGGTCCTTGATTAGACTTACTAAGCCAGTTGTATCTGTCTGAAGCTTGGAGCTGTTTAATGCAAAAGCTGTCAGGATTATCTTCCCCATAGTGTGGCTAAGCTGGCAAGTGGGGAACTAGTTCATCATCTGTCTCCTGGATGAGGGAGTTTGGGGAATTCCTGGGCTCCCAGCTGGGATTTAAGTCTCACTTACTTTGGTGACAGCTCTGCTCCATTTGTTAGCAGTGGTGACAGTCTCGGGGAATCATTCCTTCATGCTCACATGGGCTGTCTCTTCCCTGTGCTTAATTGTGTTCAAGTGAATGAAGTACTAAAGCAGAGTTCAGCAGGGAAACACACCTTTTAAAAATGGACAGGACATTCGCCATCTGCACTGACCCATGGTGAGAACTCTGAAAAGAAGTTCAGGTAAAAAACCTAATATCTTAGAACCATGCAACTCCCAGCTCTTGTGATGCAATGTGGGCATGGAGCGTGTTTGGGATGGGATTGGGAGAGCTGTGACTTGCAAGGCCACATAGTGACCAACATTTGGGAAAAGAGATTTTTGTGTTCTTTGACCCTGAGCTAATTTACATGCTTCCAGGGACTGCAGGCCTACTGGTGCTGACAGCAGATGGCTCAGGATATTCTCCCAGGAGAGTGTGAAGTAACTGGAGAGATTGGATAATTGCATTTGTGCTGTTGGCCCTGAAGTCCAGAGCTGTTACAGGCTGCGAAGCAGCGCAAGGAAAGGAGCTGACCACGATGGATGTGCAGCAGTAACGAGGTGAAATTGCATTGCCCTTTCCACAGAACTGATAACCTGTTAAATATTCCACTGTAAACAGAGGTAAATGAGCAGGCAGAGATTGCTCAGATGTCTGGCAGAAATGTTGTTAATTCAGTTGTGTAGCCGGGGTTGAACAAGCGGCACAAAGCTGAGAACTGTCTTACGCTTCATTTGTTTATTTTTAGAAGTCTGTGCTTCCTCCCATTTGTCTTGGCCATTCTGTTGAGTATATTCAACAAAGAAATGGGAACTGTGTACAACTGGAAGCATTTCCAGATGGGTTCTGTGCAACAAGAGGGAATGCAATCTGTGGGACAATACATAGAAACCAGGGGTATACACCTATGGCTTGAAAGTACATTTAGCATAGTAAATTCTCAGAGTACACCTCAAGGAGGGGAATGCACTCATCATCAGCACGTGTTGCTGCTAGTGTCTCCCTCAAATAAAATTTTCAAGGGGGCAGGCTATAGGAGTGATAGTAAACCAACAAATGCCTTGCCATCTCCTAAGCCAAGTGGTGAAATTTCTGCTGGAGAATTGTGCTGTTTTGCTTCTAATCTTCTATATGTAGAGCTGGAAAATGCACACAAAGGGTATTATTACTGAACACAACATCAAACCCAAACCCCAGACCTTGATATGTTGGCTCTATAAGCTTCCTCCAGGGGATTTTACAGAAACCATGGCTTCATGTCTCATTGCACGTGTCTAAATAAATAGTAAAGACAAGCATTTTGCATAAGAGGCGCCACAGTACAACAGCAAGGTTATTAATTTATTTGCCTCTGGCAAAAGCATTTCATGGCTGTAGACATCAGCTCCAATTATTTGTTATAGCATCCTGATTTCTTTGAGTATTGTTTATCCAACAGTATTTACACAGAAGCTCATTTGTGAGAGGTTTAAACATTTTTACAGGGTGAAGTTGGTATGTGTTTAACATAAATACAAATTATTTTAGAAAATGAGGGCAAGACACAGATCAAAACTGGCTGTAAACTGCTGCTGAATTCACAACAGGGAGCTGGACTTACATGGGTTTTAATACCTCAGATTCCTCCCCAATCCTTTTATTTTCTCTAAAGCAATTTCCAGCTAAACCACATCTTACTTCCCCTTGCTGAGACAGACCTAAGCATCCCCTTTCTTTGAGAAAGTCTAAATTCCCTTAGGCAGACACCCAGGAATGTGTAATTTAAAAACAAAAACAAAAGAGTAAATAGATGAGGAGAGGAAAAATACGATTGCTGCAAGGGTAATACTGCATTCATAACCAATTCCAAAAAAACAGAGACAAATATAAAATTTCCTCTTGAGTGTAAAATCTTAGTAGGTAGGTATTAGCACTTGATTTATATTTGTACATATTTGATACGTAAACATTTGATTTACATCTCGTATGCATACTGCTATTATTTTTGCATTTCATTTTACAAAAGATACTGTTCTGTAGAGATAATGAGTGGACAAATCTCAGATTCTTTCATCAGAAAGAGAATTTTTGGCAATTTTTCTGCTCCCTCAAGAAAAAATGAAGCATTCTCATTCCTGCCTTGACCATCGTGTGAAAGGAAAAAGTAATGTTTCTGAGGTGTGTACGTTTTCATTTTATTGTGGGAAATGCTGGGGGCCTTGTTCTATTCTGTAGCTACCTCTATTCTGCCAGCAGGTTCCAGAAACTCCCTGGGATGTTTTCAGAAATTAATTTCATGGCTAATTTATTTATGAACAAGGGATTTTCCCGAGAGGCCAAAAGTGGGGAGAACTTCAGAACACCAAGATTGCTGTTTTGTATATTTTGTGCAGAAAGAACTAAGGAGACTCTTCCTCAGAGTTCTTTGCCTGCTCTTGTTTTTGGGGAGGGTTGTTATTTCCATCAATTCATCTGTGACCTGGAGGAGACATGGTGACAGATTTTTAGATTGTCCCCAGAGTCATTCAAGCCCCGGGGTGATGTTTGTTCTGTCTCTAACAAAGGCCAAGGTACTGGATTATAGCATAGTCCCTGCCATAAATTTAGTATTTCCTTTCTTTAAAACCATCAATTTGGGTTGTGCTGTCATTATGTTCCTTCAAAAGTCTTTGCAACTGAAACCCTTCCAGAAGGCGAAAAATTAAATTTCCTGCCTGAGAAGTAGAGAGATAAAATCTGCCTGGGTTCCTATTTCTCTGCAAAAGTCCTACCATTGGATAAAATATGCCAATTGAACTCCTTTTGGTAATATTGGGATCATGAATTTTTGCATGGGAGTTTTAATTCATCAGCCTCTTGTGAACTGTTTTGGTGACATGTACATTATTTTAGAAAAGGTCTTGTATATGAGATGAAAAAGGGAAGTTGCTGTGCTGATGACAAATGCATGTGCAGTACCCCTGTAAGCAGTTCAGAGTTTATAGCTCCAGATTTATTCCTGATGCTTGGTCATTCCCTGTGTTATGTTGTTCCTTTTATGATGTGAAGAACAAACTTTGAGAGAAAGGAAGGTCTGTCCCGTTTTTTGAAGCCTTGTCCAAGCTAAAAGCACTGCTATGACTTTGTAAGTAGTCTCAAACCTTGGTTTTTGATTGTCCCTTGCTGCTGGAATTGTAGTTCTTGGATGTGTGTCTAGTTTCTCCATTGTGAGACACGTGTTGTGAAGGTGATGTTCTCCTTCCAGAAGTTCTCAGCTTGAAATGATACAGCAGAAGTAAAGGTGGGAAGTAGTGTCACAAAATCAGTTGAAAATGTCACAAAATCAGTTGAAAATGTCACAAAATCAGTTGAAAATGTCACAAAATCAGTTGAAAATGATAAAAAGATTCAGTTCCTCAGCCTTCTGTAGACTTGCACGCAAAGTGAAAAGTGGGTTTTTTTTCCCCAAAGCAGAAAGATTTGCAGGATTTTCTAAAAATATCCCTTTAGCTGTGATTTTTTGAAGCAGACGAGTAAAGCAGATTAAACTAATACTCCAAACAATCAGCAAACACGATGCTTCTGCAGGCACAACTGTGGGACAAAGAGACTATTTTTCTGTGTCAGTGAAACTCCTCAAATATGGTAGGTGCAGTTAATTTCATGTTTGATGGTTATTAACATTTCTGAAGTGTCTGAAACACTGGCTTGGCTCTACTGTAATGTACTTTTTGAACTGATTGTGTTTTGTAATCCTGTTGTTTGGTGATGAATATTTGCACATTTTAAGGCGCTCGTGCCCATAATTTACAAGGAGATGCTTTGTAGACTGCAAAAAAACCCAGAAAATTTATTGTGTGGGTATGCTCAGACAAACTGAAATAAACCTTCAATTCCAAGATATGATACATGCTATTCCTGCTTTGAGCACTGTACCTGCATCACATGTGACCTTGGTGTTTGATGATTTGGCACAGTGCCGCGGCAGAATTCGATGATCCACTGGAAATCGTGATTCTTTCATGTGGAAAACAATAAAAAGCATATGGTATCAATTATACTTCACTATTTCTTTGAGAATTCAAGCACCAGAAATAAAAAACACTGTCTGAAGACTTTGAATTTCCATTAACTGGAAACAGTTGGTATAAATTATTTTTACTGAAACTGTTCTGCTGGCCCTGGGTAATAAAAGCAAAAATAACATTGGCATTTGATTGACTTTGTAGGTGCAAGATATGTCATGCTCAGAGGGAGCATAAAATTCCAGGTCGGGCAATGGAATCATTTTATTAAATACCATATTTGTCATGGAGAAGCTCTTGGAAAAATGAGTGTCCTGTTACCTTAATTTCTCCTGCATCTCTACTGAGCGTGGTGACTTGCTGATCAAATACACTGGCTAATAAACATGATGGGCAGCTACAGTAAAAGTAGGAGGTAAGTAGAGAGGCTTCTAGAATAATAAGAATTTTGGTGAAAATTAAAGCTGAGTTCTTCAAGGGAACAGTTTTGCTGGCAGTGTATTTCTAAAGCATGGCTTGGATCTGGGTTTTGGAAATTTGGGGGCTGTGTATGTTGTGGTGTCTTACTCTCCCAGTTCATTAGAACTGGCCTCTCAGAAGTCAGTAACTATGCAAAGAGTTTCTTTTGTTTCTTTGTTCTTTTGTTCAAGGTTGAATTACTCTGCAGAATTTAGAGTTATTCTGAGTGGTAGCATCTCCAGTCAATTGCAATCAAACTTATATTACACTGTGTTTATCTTAACACTTAAGATTTCTCTTTAGTGCTTATTACCACATTTGGTAAGCAGCTTTTTTTCTATGGTTTCTGTAATAGGAGCAACTCTATGAAAATAGTAGCTTGTACTCAAATAGAAACTTAAACTGAGCTGATAGCAGCTCTGAGATATAAATTTAAACAGAATGCATCTGCATTTGTTATGTGAAAGCAATAAGCAACTCAGTAAAATGTTTGGTAACCAGGAACTAAAATAGGAAAGCAAGTAAACTTCCAGGTTTCTAAATTTTGTCCATGAGGAATCGACTCTTACCCCTGTTAAATATGACTTAAATCAGTGGGGTTGCTTGTGTAATGAAATACCACCTGGTATTCTGAGGTTAGGTGTCTATAGAGTTACAGTGTAGGTTTATTAGGCAATAAAAAGGGACACAGGTAACTCACCTGAGAGCAGCCCTTGTGTCCATGCTGTCCCTTGTTTGGGTCAGGTGGTGATAGGGAAGCGTCACAAAATTCGCTGTAAATTGCTCCTATTTTCTCCAAATAGTTTTGGCTCCAGCCCTGATGGCCCAATATATAAATGCTTTCACCGACATATCCCAAGCTTAATAATATTAAGAACATCATATGTACTTGGAAAACATTAACATTTATTTTATGAAATGGCATCTGATAGTTAAACTGCCGTATTTTTTCCAGACTTCTTTCATTAGAGAGACTGATGACTATTACTACAAATATCCCACGGAGTATTCAATTATGCTGGAAGGAGGGTGAAAATGATATGCCAGAAGCTATGCAAGAGAGATGATGCACATTATTCTAATTTTATGAGGTTGTAGATCTTGGGAAAAGCAGAGATTTATAAGGCCATTCCCTGCAATAATTAAGAAAGTGTGTGTCTGATTTATGTCTATGTGGTGGGAAGCTGGAGAAGTTGACTGAAAATATCATGGAAAACAGAATCTCTGTTTAAAAATGATCTGCCCAGAACTCCAAATCTTATACACTCGTCAGGAGGTAAGTTTGTTCTTAAAATTGAAAAATATCTTCCTATGCTTTGGTTATCAGCCATTGTTTTCTCTTTTGCTCACAGTGGTTTGAAGTTGGCTAAAAAGAAGTGTATTCAGTGAAAAGCACCCTGATAAACCATCAGTATGATGTTTTGTAAATCTTGCCCTCTGAATGAGAACAGAAATCAGGTCATGTTTCTTTACTTCAGATTAAGGATTGGCATGATTCAGCCAGTTCAGGTAAGTTAAGTGTATACTTGGTGTTGAAAGAACTTTTTTGAGACATAAATAATCTTTGTCTTTGGAGGAATTCCTATTTTGATGACTCAGGAGCAGAGAACATGGCAGGTTTATGTGCTGTGTTGACTTGAGGTCAAGGACAGCTGTGTATTTGCAGGTCTTGAGGTACAGTTTGTTAAGACCAAATTATTTTTCAAGGTCTTTTTTTTCCCTCCCTTCAGTTGCAGCTCAGGATTCAGTCTTCAAATGACTGTAGACAGTAAAATTCTTCAAGTCACTTGAATGAAGTGTATTTTTTATATTTGGTGAGTGGCTTTTTTTGATAATTTGCTTCACACTTGTTCCAAGAGCACATTGGGAAAGGAAGCTCTCCGTTTCTAGGGGAAATTACAGATAAAATTTGTCTGCTTTCCACTGAAAGTGCAGGGACAGTAAATTAATACTTCTTATCCTCATAACTGTTAATTAACATGTCAGTCTGTGTTGCAGGATTGATGAGACTGTCTCATTTGGCAATGTTTTCAAGGGAAAAACAAGTCTAAAGACTCTGTGTTTTTCCCTCAGGTCTTCTCCATTTTCTCCAACAAATTCTGGGTTTGACTGATCTCACTTCCAGTTGTTTTAGATGTTTAATAGTAATATTTTGTCTTAATACAGGATTCAGTTGGAAAATTAAAAGTGGAAATGCCGTGTGTCTCATATTTCCCATTGTTTGTGTCCAGTGTAAATATCAGGGTTTGGTTTGGGCATCTTTCTATGCAGCATTAATCAACTCTTCATTAATTCAAACTTTGCAACAAATGGGAAAACTGGCTTCATTGCCTGATTCACAATTCATTTGTATCAGTGGTGGGATTCCTTCCCATTAATTACAGTGGTAATCAGATAATAATTATTGTTAATTTAATAGCCTGGGCTTGAAGTGTGGAAGTAACGTAACAGTCTGGAGTGTTTGATGTTTTTTCTTGTGGTTTTTTGTTTTTCCCCCAACATGATGAAGGAAAAGAAACATCAGCAAGTTTTTGTTTGTTTACTAGCTACAAGAGAGCAGAGGAATTAAAACTGTGTGTATGGGTATCTATCTATCTATAAAAATGAAAACATAGCATCTATAGAGTCAGTTCTTTCTAAAAGTAATTTAGTTTGTATGCTAATAACATTTAAATGCACCATTTATATTCTGTAGCAAAAACCTGTAGCTGGTGGATATAGATTATTGTAGTTTAGCTAAGTCTTTTAAACCCAAGTAGGGTAATCTAATTAAAGTGAAGCAAGAGAAAATAAGTGTTGTTTGCAAGTTCATTTTCTTACACGCTTCTTTCTTTAGAGAAAGAAATCAGTAAATATCTCTTGGGTATGTGATCTGTGCTCTGCCTGTCTGTTAGCACAGAGACAACATTACCAGGTGCTCAACCCAGAACTAGGACTCTTGTTTCAAGATTACAGCTGAAGACAGACTTAATCACCTTTTGTTTTCTGGAATAATACCTGTGTTTACAAAATGACAGAAGTAGCGCCTTATTCTGAAGTGAAGTTTATATATAACCCTGTCAGATGCATGAATATGTTTTGGTCATGGCACAGAAGGAGCTTGTCTTCTCTGTCCTCTGTGATGCCCAAAAAGGCCAACGTAGAAACAGACACCAGACAGGAGTAAGGGAATAAAGGGAAAAATTCAAATAAATTTATTTGAAAGGCTTTCAGAGGTACACCCTGGGCAGGCCAAAGGCTGCACCCAAGATGGACCCCGAGTCACGAGTTCTTCACACTTTTATGGGTTTGGTCCATTTGCATAGCAGTGTAATTTCACCAATTAAACTTCAGCTAATTATGTACTTTCCCTTCAGCTTGCCCCCCTTCTCAAGATGCTGGGTTACACATTTTGGGCCTAGGCCGGGCTGGGTGTCCTTGGAGAGCAGCCTGGAGAGGCTTTGTTCTGTCTGTCTCAGCATGAGAGAGCAGCAGCTCCCAGGCTGCAGGACACTGCAGAGTTACACACTGGGAATGCAGGATTTGAAAAATATAAAAGCTAAAACATAAGGCATCAGCAGCAGTCCAGCTCTTCTCACAGTCTTGTGAATACGAGAAGTCAGCAATCAGAACTGTTGTGCAGGGTAAGAGTAAGAAGTTTTTGTTACAGGATCCCAGCAGGCAGAGAAGAATGAGACGAGGTGGAGGCAGGATTTATGCCCACCTGCACACAGCTCTGCGTGTGAGACAAGAACACTGAGCACTGGTAAGTGCCTGCTTTGCTTCTTGCCCCGAGTTACCTACAAGCTTTTTGCTGCCTGCTGGTATTTTTTCCTGTCTCTCTGAGTAAGTTCCTTCTAAAGATCACAGGTGATAGATCCCTTTCCTAAGCTGGTGTTCTTGAGTGTCCTGAGACATCAAAAGGAAATATTAGAGGTGAGGGAGTGAACTGAAGAGAGACAGGAATGCTGTGCAAGTAGGATGAGGTTATTCCATGTTACTCCTGAGACAGAAAGGTGGGACTTGGAGGGTTGTCAGTGCTGTACAATTGTGCATTTTTGGGAAAGAAGGAGGCACCTCTTGTTGATTAGTCTGATCAAAACAAGTCTGTCTCTTTTCTGCTTTCTTAAATGTGAGTCAAAAGTATATTTGGACAGCTTGAATAAAATTCTGTTTTTTAGCTGGAACAGTACAGCTAAATCCTTGTACATTATGAATTGGCACCGCTGCACTGAAATCAAGGAAGCTTTGTTGATTTATATCAGCTGTTGCATATTCTTAACTAGAAAAGAGTGTAATGTAATGTGTGTTGTAGATGTCCAGATCCAAATGTTTTCAAATCAGTTCTTTAACTAGTTTTTTTGGGTAACTGAAATATTCTGAAAAGTACATTAAAAAAAAAATCCTCTGAATTTAAAAGAGTATAGTACTCCGTGTGTCTCTAATTGGGCTAAATGCTGTACCACAGTAATCCTAAGGCATGCTTCCTTCATATTTATGTTCTAAATACTATAATATTTAGTGCAGCTCCTGTTTTGAGGAAGGATTATATGTGCCTAATCTTGCCTGAAGAAACCGCAGGATGTGTGTAACCAAGTGGTGTTTAAACCAAGGGTGTGACACCGAATCTGACCATGGTGCTGGTGCAAAAAGAAGATGCAAACTGCCAGAAATGAGGCTCACAGCTTTACAGGGTTTGCTCACCAGAACAAAAGCATCACGCTGCATTGATTGATTGAATGCCAAAACCCACTCAGGGTCAGACTGGGAATTACCTGCCACAGTGCTCTTCTGGCCAGAAACTTGGAGGAGCAGATTGTGAGGAAAAGCATCTGTAAGAGGCAGTGACCCCCCCAGCCCTGAGTCAGAACTTGGGGAAACCAGAAGCTGTTGGCCTGGAACAAAGTGAGTGTAATTGGTCTCATCTTGGGAGGAAGAACTGTTTTTTCTGGCATGTTTCCTCCTCCACTTGGCAAAGACCAGTGTGTTATGGTAAAATCTTGAAGACCATAGACTGGCTGTGGGCTGTTGCCCATCTTTCATATGATCCATCTTCCATACCACAGCAATTTTCTTGACAAGATAGCAGTGTTGCAAAAAGGATTTTTTCCTGACATTAAAACAATTCCATGTTGTCTCCCCAGGACTGGTTATCTCTTGGGCCAAGAAAGCTTCAGTTTGGGTGCTTGGAGCCAGGCACACACTGCTTTTGGCTGTATTTGCCAGGGTTTGGCATTTATATTTCTGTCTGACTCTTTGCCTCCAGTTGTAGCTTTTCCTGTTCTTACATTTGCATGTGAAAGGTACTCTGGGTCTTTTGCTGGTATCCTGCACCTTAGGCAGTTTCATAATGGCCTTTAAAAGGTATGAAAGAGGCTTCTTGGCACAGCAGCTCATCCAAAGTGTGCTGCCAGAGCTGCTCCACCAGTGACAGCAGCGGAGGAGGTCTTTGTGTCTCTGCATGTTCAGCCCTAACCAGAGCATTGTTGTTTCTCTGCTCCTAAGAGAAAGGCATGTGGGCACAATGTTTTGGCACTGGCTGCATCTCCTGAAAGATTCCCAGGGGTAAATGGAAGTCAAGAGAAGCGTGGGCTTGTGTGGAGAGGAACGGTGTGAAAAGTGTTGTGAAAAGATGGAAGTAAACTGTTGGAGAGGGCTTAGGTTTAACATGGCAGTGAGTTAAGAATTTGCAATTCCAACTTCCCTTCATTTCCCAGAGTGAAAGATTGGAAAGGAGAGGTTTAACTTTGCGTTAAAGCAAAAGCTTTAAGCACATCTGAGAGCAGGTATTGGTTGGAGAACAGGATTTTCAGCCTCGCAGGCCAGGAAGAGCCTGCTGTACCCTCAGGAGGATGCAGGACCAAATCCCTTTGTTGATAAGCAAGGGTTGTCTGCTCTTAAGAATACAAAGCAGAGATGAATATAGAAGAGGTGGCATTGAAAAAAGGTATCAAAAATTCCTGTTGGGGACCTTGTGAAACGGAAGTTAATCCTACTGTTGCACAGAAGTCCTTCTGGCAGGTTGTCTAAACTTCCCCTTTTATCTGCCAGTAGAACTGGCAGAGGAGGACAACTTAGGGGAGTTTGGGGATAGGCCACCATGCAAAGACACTGCAGAGCTTCATCCAGCTGATTTACAGCTGTTCTCTCTCTCTTTCTCTGAAAAGAAAAGGAAAAGTAGACTCATTTACCTAGAAGCTTGGAAAATACCTCACATTTACTAGTCCTGCAAGAAAGAGGGAATCAGAATGAGCATAGAAATTGTTGGTCAACTGGACTTTAAAAATTCAAGAAGAAGTTTGGCATGCATTTTGAGTAAGGATTCTTATTTTAGCTCAACAATATCCTTGATCCCTGCTTATTTTGGCCAGTTGCTAATTAGTAACGTGATTCTTGTCTGTGCTGGTTTATATAAAATATCCTGAATTCTTGAGTGCCCAGAACTCTCACCGGCTTTAATGCTGGTTTGTGTTACACTTGCAATTCATGCCTAGGTTTCATTTTAGGCATCTATATTTAGTTTTCTAAGGCAGTGCTGAGGGAAGAGAATCTGCTCCAATAATACATCTCCAAGGAGTGCTGCTTGTGTGGAACGCTGTATTTATCAAACAGCAGAGTGGCAGAGGAAATCAGTGCTGGGTATAAATGCAGCTCTTGTAAAGTACATGTTACACTTAACACCAAGATGATATGTTGCATCTCTACGCCCTCTTTTTATCCTGACTGTTGCAATCATATCTCTTAGTTGTTGCATTTGGAAACTGGGGAGAAGGGGAGAGTTAAGACAGCCACAAAAATCAGTGTATGTCCAGATTAGAAGTCAGAGGAAACTGAGATATGTTGGCAACAATAAATTCCACTCCCCAGATTCAAAATGCACTTAATTGTATTCAAAAATGGCGGAGTGAGGCGTGCTCATCATTGAATGACAATGAGATGGGTGTGAGCTCCTGAAATGTACACCACAGTGGGACAAAATGCCCCTGCACCACTGTTAGATGAAAACAGATCAGCTTTCTAAACACTGGATGCTAAAATGTCAGTTTTGAAAAGAAATGAGGCAATAGTAATAAAAATGCCATTATAATTTGAGTCAAGTTAGTCCTACAGCAAAAGTGATCTATTTAAAATACCAAGTTTTTCAGTTCTTAGCAGTATAAATGATACCATTCTGAAAAATGGCAAATGCAATTCAGTGTTAATTGTTAGGAGATAGGGTAAACTGCAACAACCAATTGAAAGTTATAACTGTGTTGGTGTATATCCTTTTTGTGTTACGTGCCACGTTACAGAAAGAAAAAAAGGTAATTAAATTCATATTTTTACAGCCAAGTGGCTCCTACAAATAAAAATGCACTCAAAAAATGACATGACATGCTCGTGTCGATATCAGCACAGTTAGCCAAGTATCTGAACTACCTAAACAAGTAGTTAATGTGTCTCTACACCTCCTCTCTGAATTTCAGCTGCAGATTCAAGAGTGCTGGCTCACTCTGGTGCAAAATACAGGTGTAAATTATTCTGCTAAAGAGACTGCTGAGCTGAATGCGAATTTAAATAATAGAAGAGTCTGCCTCCATCTTCTCTCTTCTTGTATGTGGCTTTTTTTAGACTCCCATCTCTTCAGAGCAGGAAGAGATTAATACCAATAATATACTTTATTATTCTGTATTTCTGTGCATTCCTTAAGAGACCAGTAACAAAGCTTCAAGGATCCAGACAATAATATGATGCAAACAACTGTTCTGGTTCCCCAGCTACTTTATTTTCTAACATATAGCCTATGTTTGTCCCTGGAAGATAAGATCTGGGTTTAATTATGCCCTTGGACAACCCAGCAGAAGGAGAAATGTCAAGACGGAGGATACTTCAGGGAGCAAAACATTTGGGGGAACTTCCTCTTGTATATTTGGAGAAGCATAGGACTTAATTTCTCTGCAACATAAGCAGACTTTTCTTCCTCTCCCTGGAAAACCTATGAGTAATTGCTATGCAGAAGTAGTAAATAATATATTGGTGAGTTTAATCCACAGTATTTCATGGCACCTTTACTTGTGCTCGTGTCTCATCTTTGAAAAGCTATGTGAGAAAGTAATTGAAGCCATTAGAGTTCTTGAACATCCCTGTAGCCCTCTAAAAATGTATTTTTCCAAAATGACAGGACAGTGACTACAGACAGGCTGCAAAATCACCCCAGCCAGTGGCTCAGCTCCAGGGCACCCAGGACAGGCACGCACAGAAATCTTCCCCTCTCCTCAGACCCACAAAAGAGATCTCTGCCACAGCCAGAAATCTCTTTTTCTCAGAAAGAGCAAAGTTCCTCTGTCAGCCTGCATCCTGATGCACATTTGGACTGCCAGGTCTTGTCTTCAGCCCTTTCTTGTGTCAGAGGTTTGCCAGGAAAAATTGTAATTTCTGCCAGGGAACCATGTGTTCTATGCAAATGAAAGCAAATAGTTCTGGTATTAATCATCTCACTTGTCATTGAGCAAAACAAAGCTTTTGAAGCTAATTCAGAAATTATCATCACATCAACATGCAAGCTTTGCTGGCTCTGCTTACCTGTGCCGGGTTATTCCCATAATACACATCCACAGGACTGCTTTGACTCAAGATCTAACAAATATACCCTGATTTAGTGAAGGTCACTTGGAAGACTCTGTTGAATCCGGACTTTTTAAATTTGTTTTGAAATAACTTGCTGGATGAATGTGCCAAAACTTGGGAAACATTAGTGGGCATTCCTGGGAAACTGCTCTCCCTGAGTCTGACAGCAGCCCGTGCTCTGGTACAGCTTGGCACCCCACTACTTTATCAATCTTCAGTCCCTTTGCAATACAGATGTTGCTTTATTTTTGAGATAAAAACCAAACACAATTTAAAAAGCAAAAGATGTTCTTCTTGAAGATTGTAGAGCTTTACATCTCCGTTGCTCCTTCTCTTAGGGAAGCTCAAAGCCTTTTGCTCTCTTTAAATAGCAGTGCTTTGTGTCTGTCACTGTACCTGTCATTAGCTCATTGTTGGGGTTTGTGTGTTTGGTTGGCAACACATGCTCATTTGCCTGATTAGCACCATGCTTTAATTTCATTTAATAAGTGTATTTCAGAGTCAGAATGATCCTCATCAACCAGAGTAATTTCACTTTGCCACATAGAATTAATTAAGATGAAGACTGTCAAATGAAATGTAAAAAATAATCAGTGGTTCTCATTAAGAGATAATAACAAGATTTTTTCTGTTGTTTAGCAGTTTGGTTTTGGTCCCAGCGTCGAATTTTAAGAACTGTTACATGTTGTGAACATTAATTTTAATACATTTGATCTGGCACCATGCAAATAATTAAATCCTTAAACTTCGTTTGGCAACCAATAATTTAGACTTCTCACTAAATACTGAAAAAGAGCTTTAAGAATAGGTAGGTAATTTAGGCGTACATCAGAGTTTGATGAAATGTGTAACACTTGAAAGAGGAGCTGAAGCAGTCTCTCTCTGATGGAATCTAATGATTGTATCCAACAACTGAGTCAGGCCTGATACAATTTTGGAAGATTTGAGGCAAACAAATAAAGAGAAGTTAAAGTTCAGAGAAGTGTGTCAGGGCAGTAAGGGGTTTAGAAACACTGGAGGATTTAGATTTGTTTTATAAGGGGTAGTCAGATATTTCTCTTTCGATAAAGTTGGGTGCAAGAAGGATGGTGCAGATTGATTCTCCATGTCCCTTACGGATAGGGCAAGAACTAGTTTGCAGGAAAAAGACATTTTGATGTCAGAAAAAGCTGATCTCCCAAAACAGACAGCTATTCAGAGTGGTGCTGTGTCTTCCTTCAGAGATTCTCAAGATCAAGGCAGACAGATATCTCCCAGGAGGGGTGGGATATACTTCCCCTGACTGCAGAAGCTACTTGGCACCTTCTCTCTGCCTTTGTGCCTGTGTTCTTCCAAGTTGAGCCAAGTATGGAGAAAGGCAGTAGGCATCCATAAAGAATACACTTCTTTAATGGTATTACCTCAGCCAAGGAGTCAAAGTGTGGTCTAAACACCCTGATTCATTAAAAATTAAATAACAGTCATGAGATGAAAGGATACGTAGCTTAAAACACAGATGCCTGTTAAACCAGGACAAACATTGTGGACTGGAAAATAATTTTGCCAATAAAAAGTCTTGGCTATGTTTAAAGTTAGGGAAATTATTCTTTTTTAAATGTGTAGGTTCTATATGATGGCAACATCGTTTGTTTTCTGGATTTCTTTTGTGTTGTGACATTTTTAGGATTACAGTAAACAAAAAAGTCATCATGAACTGTTCAAGGAATATCAGCTTTATGGGGTTAGAGATGTCATCTCAGTTGCCTTCAATTAAATCCAAGAAATAAAGTCTCACCCTTTCCAGCTTGTTATTGGGCAGTCAGCCCAATGAAGTAATTTTCCTTTGATTATGCAGCCAGTCCTGAACATATGAATAGATTTGATGACTGCATGCTGTGGTTTGTTGTGGTTTTTTTCATTTTATGGATTTTATTCTGACTGGAGGCTATGCAGTCTGTTATGCTACCCATCAGACTTGGCCACGGAGTCCAGCTTGGAAAACACTGTTCTTTTCCTGCCAACTTGTTCAGCCTACAGTCACTCAGCCTACAACAGCTTGTCAGCTCGACTGGAAAGAGCCAAGTAAGTCTTTACCATCATGTTTCTTTCCCTCTCCCTTGTAAAAGACAGTGTGTTTCTTGATTCAGATTGGGCAGAAGTTCTTGTGCTGCATGGCCAAGAGCTCTGTTAATATCTCCTGTGTTCAGGAGAGGCAGCCTGGCCCTGTTAACCACTGAGCTCTGAAGAGGAGCCAGGAAGAAAACAATTCCTTCTCGTGAAGTTACAGGAATGTTCTGTTCATAATGCAGCCATGTTTTTATGAGCTTCAGCAACCTGAACACAGAGGGAGATCTAATTTCCACCATTTCGCTGTGGCAGAGAGAAACAGCATGTCCTGAGATCATGGAATGAAGGGCTACTGAACTACACGGGAATAAAATTCTCCGAGGCATCCATGCAACACATGGCATCATTGCCCAATCCACAGAGCAAAATGCTCATCAGAAACACCCTCAGGACAGCCCATAAAACTGTGCAGGAAAAGTGCATTTTAAAGTGAGGTTGCTTTGAGCACTCTGCCAGCGACAGAACAGAAACCTCAGCGAGAGGAGGAGGGCTACCAGCAGAAACAAACCTGGCATCTGTGTTTAGGGGAAGACTGACTGCTGCAGCTCTGCACACCTTAGATAGCTCAGCATACCTGTGCAGGACCATATGAAGCTAGCTAGTACCACAATCCCACAGGTTTATCCCTGGCCATTCAGCTTCGTCATTCTTAGGTATATTATGGACTCTTGGGGTTTGAGTGTTTACATTTTCTGGTAAAGGAACCCAAATCCCACCTCTCTCCACCTTTTCAGTTGCCACTTCTGAGAACCCATTGCATACTGATTTGCTGAGCATTTTGGCAGGCTGAGGCTAGTTCACTCAGTGTGGGCATAAATCTTCAATTCCAGTTTGTCAAATGGGTTAATGGCACCTTGGAGACTCTGCATCTCCCTACTCTGGCCGTGCCAGTGATGCACAGCAGAGCAAGAAGTGATGAGAGAGCACAACAATTGCACCAGAGTAAGAGCAGGACCATCAAATAGACCTAGACCATTGTTACAACTCTAAAATTAGAGATATAATCAGAATTAAAACCTTGTATTCTAACTCAGTTTAGATTCTTCTGTAAGAACTGCAGATGCTTTCACCCCACAAACTGGGAGCTGTATTTATCTGCATTGCCTGCTAGCCATGACAACACATGGCTGGGAAGGTCTTTGTATTGTGGCCAGCCAGCACTACAGCTCATCTCTCCTCTCTTTGCCTTTCCTCCCAGTCTCAGTCCCACTGGGGCTTTTCTTTCAGGTTCTGATGCCAAATTTTCTACATCTCTCCTGGAAGGCATTCTGCTTGTAAGTTGCCAGAGCTCTCTTTTCTTCTGTGTTCGCTTCTCTCTTCTCCTTTTCTGTTGTCCTTCCTCTTTCATTTCCCATTAAATCCTTTTTTTTTGTGTCTCACTCCCTGCCCCATTTTCATCTTGTGCAGCTTTTACAGCCTACAAGTTTCTGTAATTGCAGTTTCCTGGGGTCTGTGTGGTTTCCTTTTCTTCTGACTGATGTCGGTTGCCTTTTGGATGGAATGTTGACACAGCTTGTGCTTCCAGGTAACCTCACAGAAAAGAAGGGTTTATATCCTATAAAAGCACTGAAGTGTGAATTGATTTGAATATTTTCAAACTTTGGTTGCTTAAAATTAAATTATTTTTCATAAACTTCCCAAGTTATTATGAAGGAATATTGATAGAAGAAAAAGAAATATTTTTAAAAGCAAGGTTTTCTGCAGTATCATATGTTCATCTGCTTTTCACAACTGAATGACTTCGAAATGCTCTATTAGCTGAGAGCAAATACAGCATGAGAAATAGTTCTCTCTCTGTAAATGCTGAGATATGTGTATTTTTAATACCAAGTACACTATTACCAAAACGCTTCCTATCAATTGCTGAAAACAACTTTCTCCATGTTTGAGTAATGTTTTGTATTCATTTATTTATCCAGGATGAGGAATAGCAGGAACACGAGAGGCTTTCCTGGGAATACATCCAAGAAGTGCTGGTGGAGGCTCTCTAGTTGATCACTTTGTCAAAAGGAGGACTTTTTCCAGTATGCAACATTATTCACTTAACTTTTCATTAGACCTTTTAATGTGAGTACTACCAAAGCAAGTGGCTGTGATATGGAAACCTTCATTTATGCCAGATCACTTGAAAGTCCTGACTTTTCATCTGTGCGTCAACAAATACAGAAGAATATGAATGAATATAGATCTTGTGCATTGCTAACC
The DNA here is from genome assembly GCA_013397055.1 of Pachycephala philippinensis. Taxonomy (NCBI): domain Eukaryota; kingdom Metazoa; phylum Chordata; class Aves; order Passeriformes; genus Pachycephala; species Pachycephala philippinensis. The sequence goes on from VWZT01000570.1 coordinate 1,114,061, forward strand.
CACAACAGGCTGAGCTTCCCCAAATCCCAGCACTTAGTGCAGTCTTCCTCAGAGTTTGCTCTCTGTTCCTATATCATAAGTGAGTGATTGTTACTCAGAAAGGACATGAAGTCCCCAAGCATATGTGTCCACTTCCACCATGAAAGTGGATTCAGGTGCTTGGCATGGCTGTCTCCAGGCAGATTTTCCTTGAATAATTGATAGCTGCACTCACACTGCCCATGGTTCTCTGGCTGGATGTACTCATGTTGTGCTTATAGGACTTTACAGAGCACGTGGTAAGGATCTCACTTTCTTGTTGATGTGACCTATTTTCACGTTTTCAGGTGAGAAATTATGCCAAATGAGCTTTCTTACACCTACTATGATATGATGAGAAATTTCTATTTTTACAGTCACAGCTGTCCTGAAATGTTGTAAAACTTTTAGTGGTGTGAGGCACTAGGGTTTGATTGCCAGAAGATACTGAATGAAGAAAGAAGAGGGACATCTTGGAAATTAGCCTGCATGGTGTTATATTAAAATCCTCTTACGGGCAAAAGGAAAGACATCAAATGAGTTGAACCAGGGACTTACCATTAGTTTAGTTAATATCTTGTTATTCTAGTGAAACATAGCTGATTAATTCAAAAAAGCCTCATAAATGATGTGGTGGAAATTGTACAGAAGAAAGTCTTCCATTATCCACCTCTTTTCTCTGGCATTATCTCTGGGCCCTCAGGGCATTGGTTTTGGTCTCCCTCAAAAAGAAGGGGGTGTTTATAAAGTTGTGTCAGCATACCAAGGACAGAAAGGGTTGTTGTTTGTTAAGGAGTAAGTAGCAATTTGTTCTTTGGGTTCTTTTTGTGCTTCATAAACAGATATGAAATTTATTGTTTGTTTTGGGCACAGACTTGTGGAGCTTGTGAGATGAGACTTAGAGCAGGCAAACAAAGCAGAACATTGCCCTGGCTGGACTGGGGTCAGCTTTAGACAAGGCCTTGATGATACAATTCTAGGCACTGAATAATGGGTGTTTGGTGGCTCTTGCAATGGAATGGCTGGTTTCGTGCTAAAGTTCATTTTGTTTGAAAACCAAAGTACGTAATGACTTGCAGATGGAATTAACCCTTTTGATTATAGCTGTGCCACATCCTGTGTTGTGCTTTTCAGGTGTAATTGCTCTAGAGAACTGCAGATGACCTTTTATGCCACGAAAGGATAGCTGCTCTGTGTATTTGGGCTTCCTCTAGATGAAAGGTAATGTCTATTTTTTAAACATTTTACAGCTTTCAGAATTGCTTTGAAATTCTCTGCAGTTCTGCAGTTTTGGGGACAAAACCAAAAATTATGTAGAGAGTGAGTGAACTGATTTATGAAAACAGTTTGTTTATAGCAACTATTTCCCAAGCAATTGTGTATGAGTATAATCTGCATATATTTGGAAGATATGAGTCAAGAGATGACCAACGTTATATCAGCCTTGGGAATAGCTGATTGCATTAGTTTTAGTTGTGACACAGACTTTGGATGTCCCCTTAAGAAGCTCTTATAAGGGATCCCCAAGAGTCCGTTGTTTCAAACCCAAGTTTTCCTGAAGACTGAAATGTGTATGACATGGTTTGCTTTCCTGTGCTTGGAACTACTGGGATGCTTTTGAAACTTCCTTGTGCTTGATGGCTTGAAAACCACTGTTTTTGTTAGGATGCTGCACACCTGTAACCTCCACTGATTTTGGGGATTTGCAGTCTTGGTCTCAGCCTGTACCAATTGTTCATCTGGCTCGGTGTCACCTCCTTAACCCCAGGCAGCACTTGTTGCCTAATAGAAAGGAACTTGATCTCATTTTTCCACCTTTGCTGCCTCAGTCCTCACAATGAACTGAAGAACTACATTTTTGTTTGATCCCACAGTTAAGGACAACTTTAATGACAAGGTTGGTTTCGTAGACAGGCCACTGAATTTTGTATTCCTCTGGCACTACCACATAGATGTTTTGTGCCAGTGGTGTTTGCATTAGAAAAAAAGAGTTCCTTTATGTACTGTGAAAGCAGCAGATTCAGTGCAGGAGCTTGTTCTGCATTTGTTTTGTTTGTTCACTCTTACTAACTCCACATCATTTATTCCTTTAAAAGCTGACTTAGAGTTTTTAGTTGGGTAATTCTCAGTGTGCTAAAGGCTACATTCGAGGTATGAGCATTCAAAAATGGTTCAGTAGGGATAGTTTACTTCCACTGGCTATTATTTCAGGAATGCTTGCAAGAAGGAGAAGAAAGGATTTATTGTTGTTTCAGATCTGCTGTGTTCTAGGAAATTCAAGCATGTGCTTTGAAAGGGTGAAAACCTGGAGATCCCAGAGCAAAAATTTTCCAGTCTTGGAGGCCAGAGAGCTAGAAAGCTCATTCTCCAGTCTTTACCTTTTATATCATGAAGTAAGTGAGGTCATAATTGTCTTGTTGCTTTATTTTGCATGAGTAACCAACTGTGGTCACCTTTTAGAACGGTGATTGTGTGCATGGACCAGTAGGGATGAATTTCCTTCTGCTAGAATGACAGCCTGCTGCAGCTGGCATCACCATGAACAGCATGAGGATGGGCTTTGGAGGGGCAGCACAGTTTGTAGGTCAGGAAACCCTATTCCAGAGCAAAGGAGTGCATTATAGCAGATATTTTCATGTCTTTAAATGCTGTATTTGGGTTTTGTTTGGTTTAGTTTTTTTCTTCAGAAGGTATGAGAGGCTGTTCCTATCTAAGAAGTACAATATTGACATGTATTGAATGGGAAATAATCTCGTTTGTGTCTGTTTTGGAGCTTTCCCTCTGCCTTGGGCGTCCTTTTGCTGACTTAGGTGCCTATTTGCTGCATGGAAAAGCTGCAAAGGGTCTGGGCTTCAGTGCTTTCCTGCCAGGGGAGTGGTATCTAAAGGAATGGCTTCCACATGGAGAGCAGTTGCACATCTTGAAGTGTATTCTGTCCCTTAATTAATAAGAAGAGCCTTATAGGATGGGTACAAGCCCATTTTAGTCATTGCTTGTCCTAGGGCTTTGAAAGTGTCTTTTAAAAGACACTTGTGTGTCTGGCATGAGCTCTGTGTGGGGAAAGACACATGGAGTGCTTGTAGAGCAGTGTGACAGACAGATGGACAGGGTGATGGATTGGGAGGGATAGGCCAGTACAGAGCTTGACAGATGGGATAAATGGTAGGGAAAGAAGTTCTGACACAGGACAAATTTTATGTGGTAATAGATGAGCATCTGGCAGGTGGATTTGAATGGGGAAGGGACACCATCAAATGCTGAGCAAGGAGAGCAGCTTGTTCTTGTTACACCTCATGTGTTTTTGTGGGACTGCAAGAAAGGCAGCTTGGGAAGGCAGGAAAAGGAGTGACACGGCAGCTAGGACAGAGTAAGGGTATGAAGAAGAGATTAGGGGTAGGGGTGGAATGTGAGCAACCACCCCCAGAAGTTTTACAGAACTGCAATCGATAGAGTTCGTAGGTGGGAGGCCCTGGGTTTTGTATTCCAGGTGAGCAATCTCCTAGTGGATCTGCAGAATCCCTGAGGGTGCAGGGCTAAGGAGGAGGAAATGAAGACATGTCAAATATGAAGGATCATAACTTAGTGTTTGGCTGCACTGTTGTGTGAGTCCGTCCATCACTGTAGGAAACCTGTGTGACAGGCACAGATTTGTCATGGGTAGAGCCTGGTGTATGAAATCAGCCTTCTCTGCTGGTCTGTCTGAGAGAAAGAGAGCACCTCTGACACACAGCCCCACTCCTCACTGCAAATATTTTATAACCCACAGCCCTAATGGAACTTGGGAGGAATTATTACAACAATGTATTCTTAACAACGTATTGCAAGACCACATTGGAGTAATGCTTTTAAACTTTAAACGTTCTGCATCTGATCTAATATTACAGCTAATCCATCAAAAATTGATCCTGAAGTCTCTCAAAAATGGCTGTTGCTGGTGTAAATGGATATAATGAATGCTAGTGTTGCCTTGTCAAATAGGAAGTGATACTCTAAGTCCTCAGAGTGGCAAAAACAGATCGATAATTCGTAGAAAGATAGCCCCAGCAACATCTGATGGGCACTGATCTTCATCTCTGGATATCAGTGCTGCAGTTCCCCACATCAAAAAAAGGTAAATGTTGTTAAAAGTAGTATAATGGAATCATTAAAATAGGAGCAGAGCTGATCCCACTTGAGACAGGACCAACTGTACCTAAACCTCAGGCACTGTGCACAGGAGCCCTGCAATTGTTCTTGTTCCCTGTTTTTACAGTAATAAATGGCATTCCCATGCCTGTGCTCTGGGGAGTCTTTTCTTCATAACAGAATTACTCCTATCTTGTCTTTCTTTGTTTTTCATGAGCAAAGCAAGAAATACAATAGAAAAAATTGACAACAACTCAGCGGAGCATTTCTGCTCTTAAACCATGCAAAGATAAAATTTCTTTCAGAAAGCACCAAACCCAGGGATATGCTCTATTTAAAGAGTGAAAATAAATATAAGAATTTATAGACTAGCCAATCTACAGGCTTGCTGATCAACAAAACAGGAGCTTTAAAGCTTTAAAGATAAGGTAAATATGATTGAGTCACACTTAATTTTGTTCATTTCTTATGAGAGAATATTGAAGGTTTTGGTCCTGATTATGGACAGAGCAATAGCAGAGTATAAGAGTTGTGATGGATTCTTTCTTTCCCCGTGCTTTTGGGCGACACATTCTGTTAAATATTAGTGAAGTAGCTTCACTCAGCTCAGCTGCTGGAGCTGTTGTTGCTCCTCTGCAGGCATTTTGCTGTGTTTTGTCACTGTATTTACTCAGAAATGCAGTATTTCTGCTCACCTCCTATTTCACCTAGAAACACACAGAAAAAGAGAAGTTTGGGTGGCAGGAAAAAATTGCTGGAATGATTAGATTTGGGGAAAAAAATGAAGCTAATTAAGCAAAGTGGACACTGTGAGCCATTTGGGAGCTAGTTAAACATCACTGAAAATTATACAGGAAGGGAGTAATTCTACAAAATGAAGTGTAAAAACTGGATAATCCAAGTGATCATTTCTGATGGGGTCCTTACTGTTTATTATTTGGAGAGGGACAGGCAATGGTCTTGTTAGTAATTGCATGGGAAAAGAGAATTGAGACACCAGCATTTGCACAATCTCAGTGAGCAATAATTGCAATTTTTAAACTGTTACTTCACTATTCAGGATTGTACTTGAAATGGAGGAAAAATGCTTTTATTTCCTAAAGCTCATATAGGAAGAGTGATAGAGAAGGAAGTGAGTTAAACCCAAGGCAAATGTGCATTTTGATTATTAGTACTTTCTTTATTCTGAATTTTTGTCCAGTCTTCAAAAAACATTTTAGAAAAGAAGTAATTGTTACCATATTCTGGTCATTAATTATCTGGGAGTTTTGTGTTCAAATGTTTATTTTAACATGACAATAATGGTTATTTGACAATATTTTCATAGTTTAAGATATCTCAAGACTACACCTCTTTTTTTTTCACTACCCCGTATGTTTTCCTTTCACAACTTATTACGATTTAAAGGAATGTAACGTGATATTTGCTTCATTTAACCTCTGAGCTGGCAAACAGACAAGGATGAAATGGATGATAGGAGAATTAGGTTTTAATTGTAGAGCACTAATTTAGAAACAACGTAGAATGATCTCTTACAAGCTGATGTTTGAGTTTTCCCATGCCTAGATGATAATTCTGTGGCTGTTACAGAGAAGAGAGCTATCCAGAGGTTATGGATGTCATCAGCTTTTGTCCAACAGCTACCAAGGACTGCATCCAACTGAAAAGGAACAGAATGGTTTCAATCAGCCAGGAGTAATAGAAGGTTTGGGAGTAAGCTCTGTTACATAGGAGGACAAATTTTGCCACCTGCTACGGCTTTACAAACTCAGTTTTTAAAATGCAGGTTTCCCTTCTTGCTATTTGGAAGTCCCGTAATATATTTAAATGAAAGTAGCAACCAGCAATGTGAATTGAAGTGGTTATGCTGGGAAATACACTTGGAGGACAAGTTGGTGTGTAGCCACGGGGTGAGGGAGAAAAGGCAGAACAGCTGACAAGTGGCATAGAGGAAATTTGGTTACTATTTATCGTGTAGAAGTGAAGCAAGGCCTTCATGGCCTACTTTGCTCTGGAGGATAATCAGTGTGTTAGTGGTCAGGGTGATATCCCATGGTGGATTGCACCAGTGTACTCTATAGAGCCTAAACCCAAGTAACCTTTGTTTGCCTTAAAAAGGCATGAGAAACTCCAGGCCTAAATGAAGTTTCAGCATTTTTTGTTCCAAGGAAAGGAAGTTACTCCACCTCTCACACCTGTTTCTGTGTCTAAGTGTGAGGTCTACTCCAGCAAGTACTTACATGAAAACAGAGTGACTGCGGATTCAGGGCTGTAGCAGGAGTTAATTTTCATTCATTTAGGATTGTGTTTTGTGCTTTTAAGATAACAAGGTCTCGAAGAATTGCAAAACTCTCAGCTCCCATCCTGGCAGGTAGATCACGAAGAAATAATCTCTGAAATATTTTAAAGTCTTCTGAATAATCAAGTATAGTGACGAAGATTTTTCCAAATGAACTCTCAATGCAAGGTATTCCATTGCATTGTTCTTCTGTAGAGCCTGCCAATTTATTTCTTTGCACTCTTTATCTCACATTCTTTTAAGCACATGCTGTTACCTTTGTGCCGCTTCATATTCCCATTATTGCTTCTTCACTCACTCAAGGCCATTCCAAACATACACATTGCACCTGCTTGGATATCTTTAAAACTACCTCTACAAATCCCTAAATCCATTACAGATGCAAACGAGAGCCTTGCAGTGAGACAGTCTGTCTTTTGGATACCAAGTTGTCATCAAAAATCTCACCATCACTTCTTCACCTGCTCATGTGGTACCCAGCTGTGCCTTGCTGGCCCTGCCTTTGCCTGGAGTGCGAGATTTGCTGTTCAGAGGTGAGATTCCCATTTCTGAAAGACTCCGTGTCAATCTCTAGTTGGCCCCCGTTGTTGGCTTCCAGAGAACATACAGAATTAGGTTTTGATGGGGGAGAGGGGAATGCTTTAGTTCTTCTTCCATGTGCATTAAAATATAAGTGCATACTGTAAAGAAAATATAGCTGCTTAAGGAAGCAGAGTGGTTAGAGTGAAAACTTCCAATAACTCTGGAAGCCAGTATCTTTACATGTTTTACATTACAGTTCACTGTGTTAACACTTGGCCACGGTGCTGTGCAGCTCTTAATGCATCAGAATTATGGAAACATCTGGGCTAAATAGCTTCGTGCCGATCCACTGAGAAAATTCACCAAGGATTCAATACTTTTTAAGATATTTCATTCTCTGTCTAGGATAGTAGGTTGCATTATGCTTATATACCGATTTATGAAACACACAGGAACATTTTGTTTCTTTTTTTTTTCTTTTAGTCTTTTAAGTGCCTACAGGGCACATCTGTGTTTTTTTATTAAGAGCTACGTTATGGCTGGGCCTTGCGTGGCTGCAGTGTGGGAGAGGGAGCAGAGAGGTTCCTTTTCCCTTTGCTGACCCATCCAGAGACTGCCAAAAATTACGAACCTCTCCAGAGCTGGGAGTAATCCTTTGAAAGAAAGATGTTTCTGCTGCATCTCTGTCCTTCTGGCCAGGAGAGCTGGCTGACCATGTGGGAAAGTACCAAATTACTCTGCTGCAGCACAGCCAAGGTGCTCTGCTTGGAAGCCCCTTTGCTGCAGGCATTGCTTCCCACACGGTGTCTGTCCCTGGCACACCCTTCTGCTGGGACTGCAGGGGCAGCACATCCACTGGCATCCTCTGATCTCACCAAAGTGCTGTTCTGGGGACACCCAGCTCTGCTTTGGTGTGTTTGTGTTACGCTGGTACAGAGAGGATGGTCTGTAGCAAGCACTGAAATCTGCCTTGAGGTCTCTTGTGGGGCACACCCAGCTCCTGCTGGCTGTGAGGTCTGTAATGTTGTACACTGATCCCGTTTAGTGTCGTAAGGAGATTTTGGGTTCCAAAACTTCCCCGCCTCCCTGAAAAGCGTGCATGCTCTATGTTGCTCTGCTGCCTAACCCTTACAAAAAACTAATAGCAAGATGTTGTTCCAGGTATAGCTTTGACCTGTGCCTTGCATCGAGCATCGAAATACCTTGAATTTCAGTCCAGCAGACGATGGGTGTGGGGCTCGCTCTGACACCATGTAAAATAACTGTCATTGAACTTTTACTATTGGGCAAACCCCACATTCTCTTTCCTAAAGAGGTGAGGGATTGCTACAGAACCTTCATTTTTTCCCTGGAAGCATTCACGTGCCGGATACATCTTGGAATTGCTTCCTCCTGGCTCTGCAAGCTCAGCCTTTATCTGGTGTTCAGGCTGGACTTCACATGAGGCAAGGAGCTGGAGAAGAGACATTTTGTGTGTAAGGGACTGGACTGTCCTATGGCCCTTCTTTCCAAGGTGACAAGTTTGCTTAAGTTAACTGCTTGGTCAGGACTGAGTCCCAGTCATGGACTAGAGATCTTCAGGTGTGAGGACACAGAGTTAGTCTGGTATCACAATGACATCTTTCTGTGTGGAGAAGAGAATGTTATCATCCTTTCTCTAAGTGTCAGATAAAGCACATTCAGCTCGTGCAGCATGAAGAATACATAAACCTTTTTTGTTTTTCCCAAAAGGATTTTTTCAGATCCTTCGATTTTACTCACATTTGAGAGCAGTAAGTTAAACTGCTTCTCATGGTGTGAATTTCTAAATAGTCTGATACAAAATTTTTCTTCTGTCTCCTTTATTAATTTGGATGCCTTTTTTTCTTCTAGGGAAGGGGATGATTTTCACCCACTGTAATGTTTTAAGCTGACGGGATAAACTCTTGCTCTAATGGAAAACCAGTTAAAAAGCAGACCTGGGAGCAGGAATACCAGCTTGCCACCCAACACTGATCTCCTTGAGTAGGTATGTGAACTTTAGTATCCCTTCTCCCAAAGGTACAGGTTTTGTGGGGTATAAATAAGAACCCTTCTACGTTGTGCTCACTTGCTCTTCAGCAGGCCAAAGAAATGTAAATACAAATCAGGAAGTGTTCAAGGCAACCCACGGTGTGGGGAGTTAATCTATTTTATATGCATATAAAAAGCTTTTATAGGGATGATCATCAACACAAGCTCTTGTCTGATGTGCACTGTAAATAAAGTTGTGTCCCAGGTCTCTGTAAATCTCAGCAGCCTGGACTGCTCTGAGCATTGAGAGACAGCCCAGCTCAGCACTGAGAGCAGAGTGCTGGCACGTAGCACTTCAGATCATTGTGAATTTCCCAGCTTTAAACCAAGCCCTAAACACGACTGTAAAAACTCTGTGATGAGGCCTCCGTGAGCGTGAGCTTCCCAGGGGGCACTGGGATTTTCTGGGGTGAGAACAAAGTGCCTCTGTCCGAGGGCTCAGTTCTCGGTGACTAATCTGGGGCTGGAGACTCAGCCCCAACAGCAACTGGTTTCTCTGCTCTGGGTTCCAGCTGCTGGGCACAGTTTGTTGACTTTACCCTCTGCAAACCTTGTAATGTGTATACTTAAACGAAAAAAAAGTCTACAAACTTCAGAAGATGAAAGACACCACTTCATAAGTCTTCCACCTCTGAGTACAGGAACAAAGAGCCAACATGCAGCCGTGATTACATTGAATGCATTGTTGCCAAGTGTTCTGAAAATATATTGAGGAGTGCCGTATGATTTTTGTATGCACTGGAATATAGATGTGCAAAGCTGAACAGAGCTTCATTTCCTTCCTGTGATTGGTGTTTGCGGTGACTTAGAGTCTCCTAAAATGTTTTGCCAAAGTGTGGGATAGTGAAAAAAAAAATTTTATTGATAGAAATGCTGTTCTTCTCTCCTTTTTTGATGTCATGAGCCACCATGAAAGCACATCTCCCAATTCAAAAAGCAACAGTGATGGTGAGTATCTACTGGAGAGGTAATGTTTTGCTTGGGGTTCTTCTTTGGTTTCTTTTTTTTTTTTTAATTCTGATTTGAAAAATAAAGAAGAAAAGTCTCTTGCCAGGGAAGAGACATAGCACAATGTGTTTCTTTGCATTAAATACCAGGTAAGTGATGCAGCTGGACTTGTTCAGTTGGCATTACAGATGTTTTCAAGTCCCCAGATGTGCTGGTGACTGGTATGTGTTCTGACATTCAGGAATACCCATGTATCAGTGAGAATGAATTACATGTCGTTCCTGCTTTGTTGTAGATGCACCTTTCTCAGCTGTTCTCAGTACTGGAAGTGCCAAGTATCACATTAACACGGTTAAGGAAATCATTCATGAAATAAAAACATATTTTCCAGGACATTTATTGACTTGGTGTTCAAGGGGATCCCATCAGCAGCCCAAGAGGGAAAATGCCATTTGGAAAAACCACAGGAGGACATCTTGCAGCTCTCACTTGTTCTCAGGACGCCCATGATCTCTGTCAGTTTTCTCAGGTATTTTCAGGTGGAGAAGCATAAATTGAGTATGGAACAGTTCCTTCTTTATTTAGAAATATTTATTTGTCTTGGTTTGAAAGACAGGTGTCTGCTAAGGAAGGCAGGAGCCTCCCAGGAATCCTTCTGGGTCTCGGGCCCTTTCCCCTTGGCGCAGTCCCGCTCACGGCCGGCAGGGGGCGCTGGCGGCTCCCGCTGAGCGGGGCGGGGGCGATGGGCCTCCCCGCCTGCAGGGGGCGCTGTGGGGCGAGCTCAGCCCTCACGCGGTGATGGCGGGCGAGAAGCTTGCCTCACAAACCTCCTGGGCAGCCGATCCCGACGCCCAGCCGGATTCGCTGGAACAGCAGGGACGAGCACAAAATCCCGGGTAGTAGACGAGATGTATCAAACTCCGGAGCTGCAGCGGGAGCCCCGGGACGGCTCAGCAGGCAGGAGGTGCGGAGCTACAGTGTAGCGAAGGCTCGCAACAGTGGCAAAGGTATGGCGGGGGCAGGGTAGCCGCGGCCCGGCTCCCAGCGGGGAAGGGAAAGGTGGGCTTGGGATCCTGGGGGGTCCCCCTGAGGCACCCGAGTAGATGGTGGAAAAGGTCCCTCTTTTTAGTGAGGTGGAGGGTAAAATAGGGTCCCTGTGCAACAGCCGCTCCAGCGAGCAAGCTCCACTCGTGGTGGAAGGAAGGCAGCAGAAGGCAAAAGCTTGCAGTGATGGCGGATTCTCCCCACAGCGATCGCAGCCTCCTTTCAACCCCCTTTTCCCAGTCCAGATCTCGAGGCATCCCTACCTTTCATGAGAAAATCCCGGGTAAAAGGGAGCAGCCAGCTGGGCTCCTCTCCCTGTGGCCGGGTCTTTTGTATCTCTTAAATACTCGGCAATCACTGTCCCCCGCAACATGTATGGGGGATAATTCTTTAAGAGAAAAAGAAAACAAAAGGAGAACTCCTAAAACCCCAACATTATTCAGACTTCTTCATTTTTTTACTGTTCTACGTGGTCTTTACTGAAATTGGTGCAGTGTTTATTTGCAATGTTTTGGAAAATATTACATGTAGTTTATTTACGTTTTAAGCCTTTTTAATGGGAAGAAATAAGGTAGGGTTGTCAGCATGTTCTGCCTTCTCTGCTTTCCTAGTGGCAAGAACTTCTGTGGAAAGTTGGAGGAAGAAGTTGATCCCAGAGTACCACAAGTTTGGAAAATCCCCATGGCCCTGAGATGATGTTTTCCCTGGAATGTCTGAGGGCACCTAAAGGTAGGTGATGATTGTTAGTTTTGTTTTACAGTTGGTAAAATTAAACCACTAGAGGTTTAAGTGGTTTACCTGAAGATCAGATAATAAATCCAGATCATGTTAAGCACCAAAGTCCCCAGTTCTCAGCCTCTGGCAGCATAGCTCCACTTAGCAGAAAAGAAAAAAAATCCCCAAACTCTCTAATTAGTCATGGAAGGAGCAAATGTGCAGGAATCTCATACACTTTCAATCATGCAGTTATTTATCATTGATGTAAAGCATTTCTAGGGTGTGAGTTCACAGGGAGAAAGGGTGACTGAGGTGAGAAGTGTTCAAACAGCTGAACAAACCACACATGCACTTGAAATTACTGCAGGGTTTGTAAGTTCATAAAAGCCTCATAACTGGAAGGTTTATTAGCCAGCATAATAATTTTCCAAGGGAAATAGGGGGACTTGTGAGTTAATTATCCCTCCACTATGCCGCATGTGCTGTAACGCTGGAGAAAAAGATGTTTTTTCTTTTTTTTTCTGCATGTGTTTGACCAATGCAGTGGTGATCCAGGGAGGTGATGTGGCTATAAAAACAAAGCAAAAATCCCCAGCAAACCAAAACCTGCCAGTCAGAGTGACCCTGGGGTGTGTCATGTTGAAATGCCTCCAGCAGAGATAACTCATTATTAATGCTCCTGCGCACAACAAGGGAGCCTTTGGGGAACGTTTTTCTGTATGACTGTGCCTTTTTTCTCTGACTTGCAAAAAAGCTGCATTCACACTGAAGCTCATTCAGAGAAATGAATGTGGCAGATCAGGGGAATGGATTTCAAAGCAAAATCCACACCTTTTGGGTGGAGTGATTTATTTTTCTGATGTGAGTTTTGTTAGGATATTGATCTTCAAAAGCGTGATTTCTGTGGTTAGGGTAATATCCTTGGTGGGCTTTCATGCAGCTGGCAAGTATGTTTCACTAAAAGTTTCTATTTTAGACATTTTTTGCAGGAAAAGTAATTTTTTCCACAAGACTCTGAAAGAAATTTATAATACATATAAATGGAGTTTATTAAGGCTTTGGCAGATCGTGACCCATGTTAATTTGTAAAACTCAGCGTCTTGTAGCAAGTAGTCAAGTTTAGTGTTCTTGGGTTCAGGTAAAGATTCCTGGATACAATTCTCGGATCCTGACCTCAAGCAGCATATTTTCTTGGACAAGAACATGTTTTCTCCAGTAGGTGTAGGACAAAAGCTTGTATATTGATCAGACCAGCTACTTCTCTCTGACTGAAGGGATAATTCCCATGTCTGAAGTGGGTAGCAAATATAGAAGTATCTCAATAGCTGCATGAGCTGAACAGACATTTGAAAATAATGCCATTTATAAGTTCCTGAAGCTTCCAAAGAGTAAGGCTGATTAGTCAGCCTGCTAATTTTCCAAGGGAAGTAGGTGATATGAGTTAACCCTCCAGTACACTGCACACATTTTGGCACTGAACAAAGTGCCACATGGAGCGGTGTTTCACCTTCTTATTTGCTGACGAGAAATCAAAAGCACTGGGGAAAAGCACTGAGAAGTCAAAAGCACAGGGAAAATCCCTACAGTTGGTTTTACTTTTTTTTTTCAACTGCAGACTGTTATGCCACTTTAAATAAACATGGTAATCTACCAGACTAGTATTAAGATAAATGTTTTGTGGCCTCAGCTAAGTCCATTTCCTGCACTCATTTCTCAGCGTGCAGTTGAGAATGGCAATAGCTGGAGCACTTGGGAGGGATCTGGACAGACACTGATGAAGTACTCAGTAAAATAGAAGTAGCTGATCACGCCCATGGGTGGTCCTTTGCAATGTTTTGTTTACAGACATCTCTGACATTATTTGCAACAAAAGCATTCTTCTGACAGGAGGCTGTTCTGGTTTTTCTGAAGTGTTCTGTATCAGTTAATAGGCTGGTGTCCTAAAGAGGGAGATTGAGAGGGCTGGGGTTAAAATCCACTGATGTAAGAGATCATGCACTTTTCCTGTGTGTAGCACAGATATTTGTCATTTATAAGGGTGATTGATTGCCAAACTGGTTATGTTACCTGAACAAAGGATTTTATCTCAGAATTGAAAATGGATGGCTCAGCTGAGTGGATTTACTCCTGAGTGGATCCACTTGCTTGTTTGGGAGACTAAGGGCTCATACATGATAGGGCTTTGGACACTTGGGATATCCATGAGATTGAAAGCCAGGTATTCAGTAAGTGTTCCTTGGGACAGGAAGAAACAAGGCAGGTCTGGCCCTACAGAGTTGTTTGCAGGCTGCAGAGAGTTCGAGTTTAGTGGAAGGTGTTAGATCACTCTAATGATTCTAAAAAGTTTCCAGATAGTGACAGGAGACTTCACAGGAGAATACCAGAAACAGCAATCCAGATAAAACAGCCCTGGAGTCCCCTTTTTTGTTTTTAACTTTCTCTTCAACGTCTGTGTTTTTTCCAATAGAACTTTTTGTACCGGTAAGGTACAGTAGACAATGATCCCTCTGTGGCAATATTTCTCCTCCTGGATCTTGGAGGAATACTGATTTGGCTTCCATAGTTTATTTACTGGCATTGCCTGTGCTGGCTGCAGGAAGACCATAACAGTGTAGTCCTGTGAGTAATGATGCATCTGGGGGCCTGATGAGCTCCCAGCAGGTCTTCTGATGGCTGATGCTACGTTGCAGGAAACTTAAGAGAAGCCCTTCAAATCATCAGGTACTTTTTCCCTCTCAGGACCTGCTGCTGCAGAGTTCCGAGATTCCCTTTGAGTGGTTTTATGGTTCCTCTTTGTGTCCTGTGGGAGAGCAGAGGCTGCTTTATGAAGCCAGTCATTATGGGAATCCTCACTGGTGTCTCACTAGAAATAATGTACAAGATGCCATTGCAAAAAGACAGATTTCAGAATTGCGGGTATACAGTGGATGATAAATACAAGTGACAACAAAGAAACATCGATAAGAACTTGCTGTAGGAAAGCTACTGCACTGACTCAGTCTCCTTCAGTAAAAACGAGTGTGGTCCATAGGTTTTGGTTATTCCAGCAAAGCACAGAGTTCATGTTATCACATTTTCAGTTTCATCTAAACTTGCGGAAAGGTTTATTGGAGCCTTGAACTCTACATCAAAACAAAACTTTTGAAACCTTCAAAACTTCACGAGTATTTTTCCCCCCATTCACTCACTTCTGTTCAAATCCATTTTTTCCATCAGCTGAGGACGTTGGCAGATGAATTGGTATCCCTGAGCTAGTAATACTTATTCTGGTGGGACACCAAACTTAGAGGCCTTGATGGGTGTTCCCCTCCAGCAGCGACCTGTGGTTCTTGGCAGCCCTGGGAAGGAAAGGGGCGACACCAGCCAGAGGAAGGGTTTCTGCTTTCAGTGCACCAGCCAGATTTTGGGTGCTGCTGCCAAAAATGCAGATTTTATTAGTGCTGCAAAAAGAAACTCTGTTCAGGGGTCTTTATTTTCAATTCCAGTTTAATTCATGTTAATACTGCAAAGCATATTCTGCACTCCCCTAATGCCATTTCACAGCCCCGGGTGGAGTTGCCCTCGTGTGATGGAGTGGAAATGGGTTCAGGACCCTTAGGGAGTTTGATTTATTCTACCAGATTTGATGCATAACTGGGCAAATTATGTGGGTGGGGGAGAGATGGGGTAGGGAAAGGAAAGGCCTGGGATATGTGACCTGGTTTCAATAAGAACCAGTGTGAAATTTCATCCCCTTCTCAAGAAGAAACCAGCCTTTTCAAAGTCTCCTCCATTTTTCCAGGCTTAAAGTAAATAAGTAAATAGTTCACACTCCTACTTGTTGGCTTCCAATGGAACCCAGAACCAGGGGGTACAAAAAAGACACAAAAAGTCATTTAATGGCTGGAAAGGAAATACTTACAAATGGATGAGGATGGGGTAGGATTGGTTCTTAAGAATTGCCCTCTTTGGTTTCTGTAGCAGAAGAAAGCTGAAGAATTTTGTTCACCTTATTGGTATGTTCACTATATACATTGAACAGGCTATGCCAGGTGCTTGAATGAAGAAATACTTAATTACTGAAACTTTCATTTACATTAGCTCTAAACCCTCATTTTGTTACTTCTGTAATTATCCAAGCCAAATAAACACTGAGGAGTGTATCTCATATTCATTTAGGCCCAGACTCAGCAAGGTAATTTAATTAAGCACCAGTGTAATTCACAGCACATTAGAAGTCCCACTGAAACCTACTTCTGCCGTTTTGCAGTTGTTTCGAAGCTGGTTTTATTTCTCAACGCTCCAAGACAAGCCAAGCTTATTTTTTTTTTCATTTCAGCTCAAGTTATGAGCAGGGGAGAAAGGCAATTTGAGGTTAAGTGGAGAAAAATTTTACAGACTACTTGGGGAAAAGCTGAATTTTAAGTAGAAAGGGATGCAGAGGAGCTGAAGCACGTCTGTGCTGGGTGTTTCTCAGGCTGCAAGTGGGGGGTCCTTGCTGTGTACCCAGTTCCCAAGGTGCTGCACAGGAGGGTACAGGAGGCCACTCTTTTTTAAATACCCTGGGCCTGGGCTGTGTTGTGCCCCTCACAACACAGAAATGCCATGATAAAAACCTTGTTGGATGCTGGCAGAAACCAAATCTGCACTTGACTGCTCACCTTGCTTGCCTGGGTAGCTCAGAGTGTGCTAGGGGAGCCTTTTGCTGCTGCTCAAACTGTGGCAGAGGAATTGCCTGGATGAATTTCTGTTCAAAAGTTCTAAAGAAACCCTCACCTTGGCATTAGCTTGGTTGCAATACTTCCTTTTAAGATCCAGCTTGCTCAGAGTGTGGTCCTGCTCATGTTGGTATGAATAACTCCATTATGTAAAAAAAAAAAAAATTACGAGTGCATAAATTAAAAGGAGCTTGGATCCTGTGCCTTCCTTTCAAGAAATTGCGAATGCAGTTGGGGAATTGACAAATATCTGGAATATTAACTGAAAACACCAAAATACAAAATTTTTTATTTCTTGTTATGGCTACATCAGTGTTACAACTCATCTTCTTTTAGCTTTAAACAATTGTCCAGATAATTAAACATTTAGTTTTAAACCTATTAAAATCATGCTATAAAATTAGTGCCAGTTTTATATAAAACGTAGAGAAACAGCCCATGTAAAATGGTTTTTAGATGAAGAAAATAACTAAACAACTTTCTGGAAGTTTTGAAACATTTTGACAGAACTTCTGATGTAATGATAGAGAAAATGCTGAAAGATTGGCATTTAAAACCAAATGTTTTTGTGTAAAACAAGAAGAATCAATCATCACGTTAAAGGGGAATTGTTATAACAATGAAGCAATTTATCAAATGCAAATGCAGGGTTATGAATAGACTCCAAAAAACTCTTAGCTTCTTGTCCAGAGCTGCTTTCCCACAAAGTTAACATTATGTCACTGACAGAGTTGCTGGGAAACTGGGATACTTGCACGTAGAAAATTGGTTTGGAAAATGTTTCTATTTTTGGATTTATCAACACATAATTCTGAAAAAGACTTTTCTGTCCATACCCACTCCCTGTGTTTGCCTAAAATTTCAAATGGGAATGCTGCTGCCTCAAATTAATAGTGGTGCTTGGAAGTGTTTTAACTTCGTACAGTAACATTTAAATGCAAAGTTGTTATTTAAAAAATGACAGAAATAATTACTTAAAAATAGCACTGCTGTGCTTCCAAGCACTTTCAGTTACTACCACTTATTTTAACTGAATTGTTTGTTTAATTTGCAGCACATCATCTGTGCAACCTGGTCAGTCTGTGGAAACTGCTGGATTACTCCTGTTTCTTTATCTGCTCCTAGGGAAATGTTTCTGAGTCAGCAAAGGGAACCCAGCACATTTTCCAGCATCCAGGAGGGAAGGCTCAGGAGAACGACGGGCAAACCACTGATGAGCCAGTAACAGTAAACAGAAATGAGGAAGGGCAAAGTGGAGCAGCTTGAAAGGAAGGCCCAGGTGGACACCAGGAGGAAGTGCTGAGCACTCTCAATTTGGCAGTGGGGTAAGAAAACTTAAAACAAGCAAGCACACACAGCAAGATGATGAATTTCTCAGAAATTGGCCAAATTGTATTGCACAAATTTATAATCCCTGCTACACTAAAAGTCACAGCAGGGGTGCTTGTCTTGGTCTTGTCTCTGACACTCCTGCTCTTCAGAGAGCCCAGTGCTGTCCAGGGGCTGGGGGTGTGGAGGAAACTCTTCCTTCCTCCCAGCTGCTCCTCACGTGTCCCAGGACCACCACAAAGGGGATTTGGGTTAGGGTTCTGCTCAGAACAAGCAGCCCTAAGCCTTCTGTGATAGGCCCCTCATTGTCCTTGTCCCTGTTCTCCAGGGTTTGTGTGTTCTGTGCACATCCCCCTGGGATGGTGGTGCCCACAGCTGAGCCTCCTGCTTCCCCCACCAAGCCAAACACGAGCGTTGCTCCCATGTGTTCTACAGATGACACTTGTTTATTCTTCCCACAATGGTTTCCCATTTTTTCCCAGCAGCATGATGTTGTTGACTCATATCTATGATTTAATATACTATAGCTCAGTAGTGAAATGGTAGAGGATTTGTGGGCTTGATTTGTTTTCTTTTGCCTTTCTGACTGCTGTAATAAAAAGAAAAAGAAGGTGCTATAGAATCACTGGCAGATTTAGCTTAATTAATTTATTTGTTTTCTCAATGCTGAGGTTGAAAAGCCACATTCACAAAAGTACCTGCTGACATCATGAATGTCACTAAGACTGGGCTATCAGAAGAATTGTACAGCCCCTTCTAATCCATGTCAGCTGAGAGGGTTGTGCTTGAATTCAGGTTTGTTTGTCTTCACAAAATAATTTTAACCTTATTTTTTTAATTGGGTCTGAAGTCAGAGTTTGAAAGTGAAGCTAAAAATCTAGTCCTTATTTCTCTTTTGTTTCTGCAAAGCCAAAGATTGCTGTCCCCTTGCTGTCTGTTGCAGCAATCTGAACTTGTTTTCAGCCCAAATGTTATCTGTGTGTCCAAGCCTTTTTCCTCCTGTTAACAAATCCAGATTGATGGAAGGCTCAGTTTTGTTATTCCTGCTTAAAACTGTGTTTTACCTTGCAGGTCTACCCTGGAGCCATTATGTCGTGAGAAATAATCAGAGATAAGAAGTCCTGAAAAACCATAATTTGTGTGCAAGCTGACATGTTTCAACAGCATGGACAGATATAAAAAGGTTGTGGGGGTTTTTTGGGGGGTTTTGTTGTTGTGTTGGTTTGGTTTTTTGGGGAGTTGGGGTTGTTTTTTTGGGTTTTTTTTTAATTTTAAACGTGATTTGGAAACAGATGAGTGCTTAACCTCTTGAGATCAAACGTGTTAGTGTGAAGTAGCAAACTTGTGTGTTTGTTGCCCATTTCATGACTACAAGCTAAAAATGTTTTGACATCACTAGTTAAAGTTTGATAAAGGTAATTGCTGGTGTAGAAGCACCCAAGATGTTTGCCGTGTTGGCTGCCTTTCAGTCCATCCCACTGAATATTGCAGTGCTTTCCAGTCAGACGTTAGAGACCATTTCATGAATGCTTACAGCAACCGGGCAAAGTTTCCTGCCACTGTATGTGCACTGGCTCCATAAATCCCAGAGTACTTATTTCTGGGTCTGTCATTTTCTTCTTAGAAAAACATTTAATACTCAGACTGTATCTTCTGCATACATTCAAGTGGTAAAAGAAAAGAAAGAAAAAAGAGAAAAAAAAAGAGAAAGACTTATAATAGTTCTTTTTCAGCTCGTGTTTTGTGTTTGTGGATGTTACAACAGTTGTAGACTCTGCAAAGCAGAATGATGCTTGATTTAGTCTGTGACATGGTTTTGCTCATTCTCCCACTGCTTCCTGAGCTCAGCATGTCCCAGTGTTGTTTAGGAGAGATACGGAGTCAGCTGGCTGCTTTTCCAGGCAGCATTAGTCTCCCCATGCCTCTCCCTGCAGACAGCAACTTGTGTGTGATAAGGCTAAGTTTTCAGCTCTGAAAGTTCATCAAAACACACCATTCCTCTAGTAAGAACATTAAACTGAGATCTCTGATGCGTGGCCAATTTGTCTCCTGCACAATGCTCTTCTCAGTTTGCAGCTTTCATGCAGCAGGGTCGGAAATAACCAGGCTTTGAAACAGGACCGTGTGGCTGAGCACACAGAGCAGGAACCAGGAGGTTTGACAATTGCATCATTATCTGTGTCATGCAGACAGAGCAGCCCACGAGAGAGCTTTGTATCACAAATGTAGTGGTGGAAATGGGAGTCAGTCCTCTCTCTCCCCATCCAGCAGTAGGCTGGACAACAGCAGGAATGGTTCAGGGCTGTGTTTTTTAACTTCTGGGTTTTTTGGTTTTCTTTTTTTGCTTTTCTTTTTCCTTTCTTCTTTATTTTTTTCTATCTTTGTAACTTATCCCTCCCTCTTCTCTACAGCATCCTCGAGGCTGATGTGCTGCTGGTAGAACCAGACACTCATATTCAACCCAAATCTCTTCTGCTTTTTTGCCAGCTCTACTTGCCAATTCCAGCTGGTCAGGGGAGCAGTGCTTCTAACCAGGCCAAGGTGCATGTTAGGAAGTGAGAACAGGAGACTGTGAGCTCTTACCAGCAACAAGAAAAGGCTGCAGACAGCTGAGCAGCCATCAGAACTGGAGATGGATGGGGGCAGAATGCTGGGAGTGCTGCTGGTTGCTGCAGAATTCCACGGGAATGGGTATTTCTGACTTAAGGGGAAAAAGCCCTCCCCATAAAGAATAGGGTGGGTTTAGTTCTTAGGACATTTAATGATGTACTGGCACATAGTAACTGCACTATAAATATAGCCTGAAAATATATGAGCTTAGTTTGGAAGCTGCTCTCAGCTAAATTATGGGGTTTTGATCCTGACCTAAACTGATCCCACATGTTCCTGGATTCTCCCAATGTTTGAGTGCACAGTAAATCAACTGTAATTTTTGCTTTTTATTGCAACGAATGAACAGAAGAGATTGGAAATTATATGGCTTTGGCATATGTTTATCACATGGTTCAGAATCATTTGATATCTTTTTAGCTTTAAGATGTAAATAAGGTTTAAAACAGGTACAGAGGATCAAAACCTGTTAACTGGCATTAGCTCACAGAAAAGTCTGAGTTTCACCAAAGTGCTCATTTCACAAACATTCAGTGCCTCTACAGAGAAAAATGCACTGATTTTACAAGTATTCATGTGTTCTGCTCACACATACTGACTGTGTGAGGAAATAGTACCACAGCAGGGAACAGTAAAGGAGGAGGAAATATCAAGTGACTTCTTTGGTAATGATACCCACTGCTTTAAAGCAACAGCCATTGTACCCCTGGATTGTGGTGCTTCTCCTTTGAAAAATGAGCATGTTCAGTATTTACTCTTTTTACCTCTCCTAAGGCCTTCTTTTCCCTCTTCTTCACACCTTGTTGTACCCCCTTCAGGAATGATGCCATAAACAAGTGTCTGCTCTGCAGTGTGGAACTTAGCCTGCCCACTTCAACTTTAAAACTCTTTGCCCTTCTGTTCACAGACACGTTTTTGTCATCTGATCCCTGCCCTCCAGCCTTTTTTAAGATATTTCATGTTTTTTATTGTTGTACCTTGTAACTTCTTCCTATTCTTTGGCTGCTTTTCCATTTTTTTCTTCTTTCTTTTAACTTCAGAGTTGGTATTTATATTCTTACTGATGCTAAACTGTGTTCTTGAACTTGTCTTTCCTAATGGACTGGCTTTGCCCTCTGAAACATTAGTCTTGCAGCATGATTTTTGTGAGCTGACTGCCCACACAAGTCTGCTGCCATGTGGGCTGTAGAGTCAGCTTGTCTGAAGCCTTTCTCAGTAATTACCAGGTAATAAAAGTTAACTGCCCCATTAAACCACATGGATGAACCATGCTATTGCTGGCTTGCCCTACTCAGCCATCCTTTTCCTGTGTGCTGGATCTTTTGGGCAGGGGAAAGGACTATCCAGGGTCCCTTTTGGCTCTCTTCTCTGTGTTTCTCATAACTGGTGACCTGGCTATGGGCTGCTGCTGACGAGGCTCAGAAGCACGCCTCAAACTAGGAGCCTGAAGCAGTGAATCTGAGCTAAGAAGTTCCTACTTTATTTGTCAGGAGGGGGGAAAAAAAGAAGTTAAGGCACTCCAAAGTTATCCTCCAACATTTAACTGTTTTCTAGACACCTTGAAAAATGTTTCAGAGTAATGCTTCAAAGCTTATCTGTTGCAGCACTGTAACTGCTGCAGAGTGAGGGTGTCTAACATGGACTCAGACAGAGGTCAGCTTTGCAACTTGCCTGAATTGGCCATGACTCAAACTGGCAGAACTAGTCTTAATTTTGTAGTTCAGTAGATGTGTATAATAGCTTTATGGAGAATTGGAAATGTCAGGTTTCTGCCAACCTGCTAACAGGATTTATATCACTCTTGTAACTCGTAATTTTTACTGCTATGGCTCTGGTATCTTCTTCTATCATGTGTGTCTTCTGCCTCATTTTTTACTTCTCCATGAGATAACAATCCCATTTGGGGTTTGGGGTTTTTTTCTTTTTTTTTTCTTTTGTTATTACTAAGTAACTGAGTTTTTAGTCTTCTTCAAGGGGGCTGCAAGTATGTCTGTGCAGAGTTCCTGGGAGAATTGTAAAGGAGTTTAAAATGATACAGAAGGCTGTTAAAACGCAGGGTAGTAGCTTGGGAGGGGAAGCTGCTGAGTTGTAGAGCATCCAGAAATAGCCAGAATATCTTAGGATATCACTTAATCCATGCTCCTGCCCCAAAGAAGAACCTTTACACTAATATTCCTAACAGAGGCTTGTCTAAATTGTGCTTACATAATGACAACCCTTCAGCTTCATTAGGCAACTGCTTACCCTTAACCTTGACCTTTGGTAAGCTCTTCTGAATCTTGAGTCTAAGTATTCCAGGATCCCAGAAAGAACCTGTTTGGGATAGTGCCAAAAGAGTTCAGCTTCTCTTCTGCTTGTTGCACTGACTTTACAGGAGTGGAGGAGGGAAGCAAAGATATGAAAGGTACTTCAAGAACAAAGTGGGTATTTTCAGTCCTTTTTGTCAGATGGATTCTTTTGGTCATTAACATTGCTGGGAATGCCTGCAAACACTTCAGGGCATCCCCTTTGCAAGAGGGATCACAGCTGAGTGTTTCCTGCACTGAAACCAAAATCCTGAGCTTTCTGCAAGGGCTGCACATGGCCACACTGCTTTTAGTTAAAAACCAACAGGCTGAGAGCTAGGCAAGGGAGCTGAGAAGGGGAAGCACTCGAGAATGCCTTGATTAATAGCATCCCTAAATGACAATGGCTGTTTTATGGTTTTTATAAGGACTGTAGTGTTTCTCATACATAAAAATAGACAAGATGTGGTTGCAATTAATGGAGAGCTCTTTGTTGTAGCTGTTGACTGTAGGAAAGAACCCAAGGGTTTCTTACACCCCTCAGTTGTAAAACTAACTAAATACATCTAGGGCTGCCTTGTGTCACTCCATGGCATCTTTCAAAGCTGTAATTAGCAGATACCTAATGAGTTGTGGCTATAGCATGTGGATCAGATGACTCAAATATTTACTTTAGGCCTCTGATTCTCTGTGTCTGCACAAGGGAGAATAACTTGGGTTTAATGTCTAGAGACTCATTTTTCTTTGGTTGTCTTGCCTAGAAACTTGCTTCCTTCCCCATGGTCTGTCAAACTCAGTCCTCTCCAGTTTCCTCAGTGGCAAGGTACATCTAAAATGTTTACTGGTGAGTCCTTGCTTCATGAAGCCTTTTTTTATTTGGTAAGAAATTCATCTGAAAACCATATTTTCACTTGCATTTTTTAGCAAGATTGTCCTGTTGTTTCCCAGTGCAACTTTTGAGCATGGGAAATAAATCAAGCCAGGCTACATTTTTAGCCAGGGAAGGTAAGGGGCAGCTACAGCTTTGTTCCACTTTGTTCCACTGCTGTCTGCTTGAACAAAGGTTGTTAATGCCTCACAGTGTCAAGAAAGAAGTTGTTTTCAGGACAAGAGTTTGTGTGTCACTTCAAATTACTTAGTTTGAAGCCTTCCCATCTTTTTCAGCCCACAGGCATTTCTTCTGTGTTCTTTCCTTAGCCCCTGTGAAAACGTTGAATATTAGCTTTGAAGTAATTCCGTATTGACTGTGCTTGAGCTGACCGTGGTTCAGAAATTTCCTAATTCCTCCCTATGCTCAGCCATTCCACCATAAAGGATAAAGATTCAGATCGACCAAATACTGAGCTAAATCAAAGATAGATCTCTCTGTTAGCTGTTTTTCTACACAGCTGGTTGTTCCTGAAGACTGTTTAAACTCATTCTGTAAGAAATAACTGCGTGAGTGCAGCTGTGAGAACAGCACTACACCTAGTGTAGACCCATACCTGCAAATAGTGTGTTATGGGCAACTCCTATTGCCTGTACCTGAAATGGATTTATTCCTGCAATCAGCACTTTCCTAGACATGTGTCCCAGGGGACCTGAACTGAATGTTCAACAAGTTTTTAATAAAGAAAGAAAAAGCATGGGGGAGGTTAGCATGTGCTGTGAGAGTATCTGTTTTATAACAGTCATGGTTGTCACAATAAACATGATTGATGTGCTCTTCATCACCAGCCACTCTCTTAATTCTTTAGATGGTGGCAAAGATGAATAGCGAGCAAGCTTCATCCTTCTGGAAAGCTGTGAATTTAAGCAGTGCCAGTCTCGTGGTTACAGGCAGTTGACTGAATCCCATGGGAGGTGCAGTCAGGCCAGCAGTGCTTTTCCTAACAGTGATTTTTCATGTGCCAGTCTGGTTTGCCCCTCAGCCCAGTTGTATTTCTCTCAATGATGAGAACAGGGAGTACTTTTTTATCAAATTGGCTGTAGTCTGTGGGCACTGAGTAATTGATACGAGTTATGCAATTTATGGAAGATAGGCATTACTTTGGCTCCAAGTTCTGTCAAAATACGTAAGTTTGTTAAATCTCTTATGACAAGGATTTGTCATATAGTCTAAAGATATGGGTGTTCTTTGGGTTTTATTAACCACACACAAAGCTGTAAAATTAACTCCTGTGACTGGTGGGAACACAAGTTTCCATGATCCATTAAGCAGGTAAATAATTTCTGCTAATAAGATAGCCTGCCTTGTCTGTCAGTCAGGCAGATCTTATTCTTCTGCTGGCTGCTTTCAGCCATATTTAATGGACTGAACTAAAGGAAAATGCCTCCTAGCAAGGATTGTCTTGCTTGAAAGATGTTTGTAATTCTCACTATGAAAGCTTCCCCAAAGCAATCTTTTTAGGATCTGTTTAAAACTAATGAGAAAATCCACAACTAAAACAGGTAATGAGAGTCAATTAATTCCTTCAAGCTATAAGGAAAGTGATTCCCAACTTGATGATTTAGGCTATCAGCCCACGATCTGGAGCTGAGGGTCTGAACTGCACAGTGTGGTCTGCATCTGGGAACACAAAGGTACAAATTGCCTGGGCATCCCTGCTCCACCAGAGCCTCAGCTTCCAAAGTAAATGGGTATGGTTGGGCAAAGGCTGGAAATAGTGAGCCTGGGAGATGCATGGCATGGCCAGAAACTTTCCATGAGAGTCTCTCACCTCTTGGTGAAGCCCCTGGACAAAAATATTTGTAATATTCCATCCTTTTCTTCCAAAGAGGTGACTCATGTCTGGAATCCTGCAACTTTTCCTAAAAGGGAAAGAGTGAAACTGCTGTTGTAGAAGAACTGATTTCAGTGTTTTCCCTCCCTTCAGACCAACATTTTTAACTTAACAGGGAGAAAACTGGCAGATAGTGTATCAGTTTTCTGTCTTGAAATTCCAAACCATTGAAAACAGCAAAGCCTCTTCCTCTAGTGTTCACTCAGAGGAGGCACATAGACAAATAGCACAATTGCATTTGGAGATGAACAGATGAGTTGACCTTCAGGTCTTTTCTACTTGGTTGCAGTGATTGATGTGAAATTATTATACAAAAAAAAAATCTGATTGCCTTGTAATTTAAAAAGCAGCTGCTGAACTGTTTGTGAAACACAGTCAAAGGCTGGTTTACTTCTCGTTGTGAGGTTTTGGGTGTTTGTGCTGAATTAGAGGAATGGGCTGCCTGTAACCTAGCAGGGCAGCCTGCTGTGGTCTGACCTCGGTCTGCTGGGCAGTCTCCCCTTCATAACCTTGGAAAGGGCTCAGCAATTTCAGCTGAGATGGGATTTAATCACCTTAATTGCCTATGATGTCCAGGAGCACTGGCAGCTGGATAGAAGGAAAGGATTCCTGTTGGTGCCCACAGTGGCACTGCAGCAGAACCCATCCGTTACCTCATGGGTTTGACAGCAGCTGCTGGGCCAGCCCAGGGCTCCAGCTCCACACTGACCACTGCAGGTATCCACACATTCCTGTGAAGAGCAGATGGCTTAGGGCACTGGAAGGAGACTTAGGGGACAAAATTAAGCAGGAAATCAAATTCTACTAATTTTGTTTCTCACGGAATAAACTTTTATTATTGGAGTGGCAGAGCAGCCCCACGGTTCACTTTCTGTCAGGTTGAGATCCCTCTCATCTAGTTTTCAAATCAGGTATCAGTTCATCATGTGCACCTATTTTAGTTCTTCTTTTCTCTCCTGCAGGAGGCTTGTTATAAACAGTCAGAAGTCCTAGGAGTTTCTTGCATTATGAACACATTTATTAACCAGTACTTGTGTACCACTTGTGGCCATCAAAGCATAACCAGACCTGAATTTTACAGGCAATGTATATTTTAATGGCCTTATAAATTGTCTTCAGTTGATTTTGAAGATGGTCAGAGGTTGAAATACCAAGTAACTGTTTTGAGAACATTATTCCAAGATACAGCAGCTGGCAAAGATAATACAGTAGTTTAATAACCTGTGGTATGTCTCTGCAGAGTGGATATAATTTTAAAAAATAATACGTAGCTCACAATGCTTGGATGTTACTGACAGATGAGTGAATGTAAAACCAAGCCGCAGCCAGTAAACTCCATCCTTCATGTTGTCAGATAAGCTCATTTGAAGTCTAGTAGCTACTTCTAATTGTTGTTCATTAACCTCTGAATTTTGGCCTCTGAATAACAGGTAGAGGCTACTGTGAGTGATGTTTTGGGGAGCTAGAGCAGAGTGTGATGTGCTGATGTGAGAATAGGGTACTGTAAGACACAGCAGCCTCGGCTGATGGCTGAATTGCAGCTTTTAGCCTGGCTGGGTTTTTTTGTTTATTTGTCCAGGAGAAGGGGGAATACTGAAGAAATGGTGCATTATTACAACAGTGAACAGTTGGCTGCAGTTCATACTAAGAGACAAAGAAAGTCATGCCTAATGACTAAAACAGACAGCAGGTTGCAAATTTGGGCTTCGTGATTCATTCCAGCCAGGAACATGAAAGACAGGAAATATCTTACATGTGCTGCCTTTGGGAAACAAGAGAAGATATGGAGGTCAAGCACGGCTCTGTTACGTTTGCTGATAAATCTTTTCTAATAGTGGGCTTTTTCCTTTTCCTTTGCTTTTTTTCTCCCTGAGCAGTGGGAAGATGAAGCAGCCTTGCAGCCAGCTGCTCAGCATTGGTCACTGCCTGCGAGAAGGATGGGCCCATCAGCGCGGCCGAGCGCGGCCGTTCATCACCCAGCACGTGCAGAGGTGGGCTTGGGAGTGACCTTGAGCACTGCACCAGCAGCACTTGGCCAAGCCAGTGGTAATGTCCATCTCTTATCTCCAGGCACAATCCAACAGGCTGCTGCAGTCAGAGATGGCTCTGGAGCAGTTTGTAACTGCTGGCATGTGAGAGCACATCTAAATTCAATTTAGTGAGACTGCTGCAATGTCTGAAACCCCTGGTGTTATTAGAGCCCTCTGTCTGTATTCCTTTGCACTCTTGGAAAAATAAGATGGCAGACTTAAGGGGGTGTTGTTATTTCTGTTAGCAAAATCTGGGCAAGTCACTAGAAAAATGGTGTGCTAATGAAAACAGTAAAATTGTGGGGGTTTTCTTCGTAAATCCTGAAAAGCTGTGAAAAATGGCAACTTTACAGTTGCTATCCAAACACACCATAATAGAGCAAATGACATTATATGGTTCCTAATATTTTGGCTGTTACTGTTGCTGCTAGAATGACAAGTTAACACTGGCTGCTTTTAGGTTACTGAGGAGCAGGATCTTTGTTCCAAACAGTTGTCATTTAA
Organism: Pachycephala philippinensis; assembly: GCA_013397055.1. Classification (NCBI taxonomy): domain Eukaryota; kingdom Metazoa; phylum Chordata; class Aves; order Passeriformes; genus Pachycephala; species Pachycephala philippinensis. Next base: position 1,142,003 of record VWZT01000570.1, read on the forward strand.
AAAAGGAAAGAGCAGAAGTGAAGGAATAAGTTTCATGTCATCGATGGATTTCTCTTTCTCATCTCTTTAATTACTTTATTGTGGTGAGAATGATGAAGATTTTGTATATAATCATAGTAAAAAATCAGCCATTCTGCGTCAGGAAAAAATCTGTGCTGAAGTTCAGTCCTGTTTCAACAGAAACCGCTATCCAAATTCAGAGTAACTTCAATATTATAGGTTAAGGGATGCAATCCCTGGGTTAGAGCGCAATAAAAATCTACCGGAAGCCCAGAGAATCAGCCAAAAAACACTTTCAGAAGTCTGGATTTCCTGTGCATAATGAATTCTCAGAACGTCTTGTGGCCCAACAAGGTACAAATTAGGTTGTTGGTTTCCAGCTGCAAGTTATTGGTGTGGGGAATGACATGGATCAACAAATGCTTGTGCACTTCCATATTTCTGGACTTTAAAGAGCTAGTGACAAGGTAATTGTTTGATAGATGCAGTATGTTATGGGACCGCTGTCCAAATAAGAGCAACATCAACATTTAGTCATATTGTCAGCATATGAGTGATCCGCCCTCAAATTGTGTCTGAAAGCAACAAAACCACATTTTCTCAGAGAAAAGTTGCATTTGCATGTTCAGTGGAGAAAAATCTCTGCTGGTGATAACACATTGCGGTCAAGTTGTTCAAAATGGCTGAGTAACTTTGCCAGATAAACACACGCTGAATTTATTCTGTGAAACTGAGCACGAGCTTGGCTGGCAGAGCACAGCCCTACTCAGACATGCTTATTCTCCTAAGGAACTCTGGGAACCAGGCTTGAAATTCCAACTCAGTTGGAATTCAAACTCTCATTGCTCTGAGCAACACCACGAGTTTACTGAGTTAGTGAATAGGTTTGGTTGCTTTCATATGAGCCTTCCAGAAAGTAAATTAGGAAAAAACCCAGATCAATAGCATTGAAAATGTCCATTTATGTATTATTATACATGGGTCTGTTTGCATTTTTCTCCATAATCGTGTTGTCATAAACATTTTCCACTGAAAGTATAAAGTGAACAACCCTTTTTGTTTTCCAGGCCAATGAATTTTTAGGAAGACGAACTGAATAACATTTACATAAATCAGGAAGTGTTGATGGTTGTGTTTCCATGCATCGGGGCTATCTGTGAAGGAGGCTATAAGGCAGTTTTCATGTATGAGGTAAGAAAATGGTCAATAATAGGTCTTAAAGCATTTTAGGAGACTTTGACCTTAGTAGTGTATGTCATGTTAAACCAATAAATTAGAAGTGACTCAACTCTATTAATAACAAATCTAAGTAGGCTTGAAATTTCTGTAAAGTGCCCTTAAAATAAATTTCACCTCAAACAAGTTTCATTGTTCTCCAGGTTTCCCCTGGTGTTTTTCAGCTATGGGTGTATGTAAAATATTACATGTGATCCTTTGTTTAGTGTCACTAGTTCCACACCATTCAGGAAGTGCATTTGGCTTGTCCTGGGGCTAAAAAACCCCTAAATTGTACTTGACACCCTTTCTTGTTACAGGGTCTTGCATGCATTTCTCTCTCTAGAAAATGGTTCAATGTTAGAGGTCTGTCTTTCCATTATTGCCATTTTTCTATTTTTAATATGTTTTTTATTAGCATGCCATAATTCATGTTAAAAATCAGTGCGTCCTGTGTTTTTCACTCTAAATGCTGCATTTTGAAGATGCAGATTTGCTGAAAAACAATACTATTTAAAAAGTAAACAGTTTCCTTTACTCCCAGACTAAGATGAAAAACAATCTCTCAAAACAAATTGATCCAAAGTTCTCCAAGGAACATGTTTAAAAATGAATGGCAAGACATTTGTCTTTGTAATGGATAATGTATTTTTAGGTAGTATAAATTTTATAGCAGTCATACAGTTTTATGAATTTCAACAAATGTCCTTCTCAGAATAACTTGGATCTTATTGTCAGCGTGTTATCTGGGAAAAGGTCACCAGATCTGTTCCTAAAAGCAAGGGATTTGCAATTGGGAGGTTACATAGGCTTGGGAAGAGAGTTAAAAGTCAATCCCTGCTTGCTAGTCCCACAAGCTGCAAATTGCCAGACCTGAGCTTCAGGAAAAAACATCCCTGAAATTGCTGTGTGCCCGTGTCCTGTGCACTGGCTGGCACCCAGCCCACAGGTGTGCCTGTGCTGAGCTCAAAATCCTCCAGCCACCTCGATGTACATTGCAGAATTTAACTCCAGCTACAGCCAGGGACACAAACCATATTATAATTACTGCTTCAAACCCCATTAGGTGTATAGATCCAGCTTGCAGTAGGATCCTGTGCAATGACACAAGATCTGCTCCAGCAGAAACTGGGAAGCAATAAGTTTTACCGGTTTTTTTCCTGTTCACTTTAAACTGTTGACATGGTGCTAAATTCAGTACGCTGAAGGTGTTTCCATGTGTCACTTCTAATAGGATACAGGTGTCAGACAATTTGAGATTATTTCAAACCTAATTTTCTTAGAGTGAAGATACAAACAGTTACACCAGAAGCAGATGTTGGGCCTTTCTCACCCCTCCGAAATGTGGTTTGGCATCCATCCAGACTGAGTCTATGGGGAAAAAGAGAAAATTATGTTTAATTTTGGCTTGCTTGGTTTCCTCCTTTCAAAATCTACATGAGTGTGTAATAAAAAAACAAACCCATCCCTTTTCCCTCTGCTTTACACAGGGACTGAGTATCTTGTTGCAAACAGATGGAGTATAGGCAGGTTGGGACGTGAGTGCTTTTCCATCTCCACACTATAATTCTGTGGCCCAAAATATGGCATAAAATGCTGTCTTTTCCTTTTTGCCCTCTTACCCATGTCTCTGCCACTTGCTTTTCCAGGGCACTGATGCTGAGCTAACAGCCAGGAAGCAGAGGGGTGGCAAGGACTGTGCCTAAGCCACCGACCCAGGGTCCTGCCTCTGGCCCATCTCCATTGACCTACCTGGGGCTGGTCACCGGGACTCCGGAGAGAAGCCCTAAAAGAATCTTCTGTCCCCTGTGTCTTCCAGCTGCTTCCATCTTCCCTAGCTTGAGGTGAAATCTCGGCTGTACACATGGATACAAGAACTACATCACTTGCTGGCGCTGGCCTGTCCTGAGGACAGTAGGTGTTCTCCATCAGGAGCTTCAGTGAGTTTAGTTACACTTCATCAGAACTCGTGGGTGTCAGAAAAATTGAGCTCATAATCTTGATATTACAACCTTGTAGAAAAAGACCTTACTCCGAGGTTTGCCGTGTGAATTTTGGGTTCTGCTGCTCAAATACCTCTTTCTGCAACTGCTTTTAGTGAATGCATCTAGTGACTGTAAATGCCATGTGCACTGCAAGTGTATTTAAAGCCAAATTATCAAAAAATACTCCAATTTAACAGGGGATTTTAATCAGTGTGTGTTGGTCATTCAAATGCTGCTGAGCAAGAAATCCTTAAAGAGTTGAGAGCCACACATGTACACTCGGAAGTGGAGGAGGAATATATTTATATCCTCCAGCCTTACGTGCCAGAGGAAGAAGGGCACAAAGTCCTTCCACACGTGGAGAGGACTCCACGGACAGACAAATACAGGGGGAGAGAGGAGCAGATGGTGGACAGGAGGCATTAAAGCCACAGCTCATCTGCATGGGGCCGCTCCAGATTGCACCGGGAAGGTTCCCGAGGCGGCTCCCTGCCGAGGCTGCCAGTGGAGCTGGGGGAATGTGATCAATAGGAGGCATCGAGTGTTGGCTTGGGAATCAAAGGCAAAACTGTGGAAATGCCACTCTGCAAATGGGGTTGCGCTGCGCTGCCAGGAAGTTCTCTAGAGGCATTGGAAGACCAACCCGGTAACAGGAAATTAATCAGAAGCGTTTTTGAGCGGCTCCTCGGCTGGTGAGTGCTGCTGGGGCTATTTATACCTCTGAACTACAGCAATTTACCCTGCTAAGGAGCTGCTCAGATGTCACATATTAGCCACTGCCAGAACAAGTGACCTTTCTACACAGTGCATTAAGAACAAAGAGATGGAAATTCCCATTTTCCAAGCATGGTCCAAAAAAACCTCCGTGCTCTTGTTAAACCAGCTGCATTGAAGAGGAGTGATTAGAACAGGCCTTTTTTTTTAGCCTGCACCTGTCTCTCGTTCCACAGCTGAGGACACACTGAAATCTACCTCCCTCCAGACCTGATCCTGTAAGAGCTTCAGGTGGTAATTAAATTCATCATTATCTACATCTAGTTCTACTTAAACACTTGAGGGGAAAAGCCACCTGAAGGCCAACAGTTACTGGAACTTGCAGTAATAAGTCACCCACAGGGGAAAAAAAAGCTCCCCCATTTCTCCATCCCCAAATGGGTGAGATTTCTCTTGGTTTTCATTCTTCTGGAAGTCAAGGGCTTGCAAAGGAGGGAGGATCAGTTTTGAGTAGCCTTGGGTGTCAGTCTCTTGAGAAGGTGACAGCTTCACTCCCAGCTAGGAAGAAAGGTTCCCTGACTGTTCTATCAAGGAATACACAGGAAAGAACTGTGCCAGATTACTTCAGAAAAGAAGTAAGTGTGATTTTCTTTCTGAGGAATTGAAGACATTTTTAGGGAAAAACCTGGGCTTGGCTTTGTCCTTGGAGAAATGGGACCAGTCATTTTTCCTCCTGGCATATCCCTTTATTGTAAATATGTTTAAAGTGCACAGAGTACTGTGAGGTATTCCACTTACTCCATGGAAATGAGCAGTGGCATTTTTAATGAGTGGGTTTCACTTAAAAGTATCTCTCCTCTTTGATAAGAATAACTTTTTTGTTCTCTATTATTTTACTCAGGTAATTCTTGATCTCAGCTGCTTTCAGAGCTGAAATTTCTCCATATTCCCTCAGTTGCTCTTCCCCTATGAACGTGCACACTGCACAGTGACACAGAACTGATGGCTTCAAAATTGTCACTATTGGAATTTTTAAAAATCCAAACCCACTGAATATTTCTGCCTTTAAAATGTGATGGGTGCTTGGAAATTACTGGCACTGTACAAGCAAATTATTCTTTGTACAGTCAGTCAGACATCCCAAATAATCTGTATTTCTGGGGAAGAAAAAAATCAAAGTAGAACTTGAATTGTTTTGTGGCAAAGTGCTGTATGGTACTGAGGCAAGACAGCACGATGCTCGCTGATATAATTAACCAAAAACATGCCTAGCACTAAAACATGTCAAAACAGGCCAATAATAATACATTATTGTATACAAAATGCTGCTTCATCTTGTCCCAAAGTGTCACACCGGGTTTTATCACATGGCAATTAGGTGTGACATTCTAAAAAAGATTAATTTTCAGAGGGAACTGTAGCTATTACTTTTGTAGATTAATTCTACTTTTGTCACTGCCTGAAATAGGAGTAAAATTAGGTTTTTTAAGGCAAATGCATTTAATGTGAACAATATCCCCCAGAACATCTTGCTACAGATTTAAAACCAAACTAAACAAGAAATCTAGGAAACTTTCTTAAATAATTTTAGAGAAATTTTAGAAAGATGCCAGATTTACTGAGGATTTTTTTTGCCTCCTAAAAATAGTTATTAATGTATTTCTCGTCTATTAAAGTAAGACACTTGTAAGTTTTTTTTAATTTCAAGGCTGTACTGGAACTTTGCTTAGTTAGATTTCGATTACACGATGAAAATGGCCACTTTTGGCATTCTAATCAGCTAATGAATAAATTCCCTAAAAACTAGGGCTATGAACCAGAAAATGTTATTCATTAATTTTGTTTATGGTTATTTAATTTTAATTATAATACTTTAAAGCTATTTAAATCTACAGTTCCATCATGTGTAAGTTAATGTAGCATATTTGGAGAAATAATCAATGCCTGGTAATACAGATCACTGCAGAGTCCGTAATTAAATCTTCGATGAGAGTTTCAAAGTGATTTTTAAATGTGCACGTGGCTTATAAAGCACTTTACAAAAGCTATTCTTCTGTCATCGTGACTTCCCAGATGTTCCTCTGGCATTCTCCAAGTTTCATTTCCATTCAAATTCAAAATGGAAGTGTTTGTAATTGAGTAATTGCCTTGTAAATAAGTGTTGTCTGTAGGTAAGGAAGACAATTAATTTTCACACCAGCTTTCCTGTGTAAGTGATAATAAGGATCCATCTTACTGATGTCAGTGAGCCCCCGGCCCACCTGCCCCTCTGACAGCAGAAAAATGGGGTGTAAAGGTGTGTTGTTGTTAGGGTTTTTTTTCTGGAATCATTTCCTTGTAATTGAATTCCATGTTCAAGACAGGCTTTCACTGGCTTTTCCCATCATGTTCCAAGATGGGAGCTGCAGGTTTGCAGCGATAAGCAGCCTGCCTGCAGGCAATTAGGGACCTCAGGGCTTGCAGAGTCTAGTCACTAAAATATGTTACAGCTCGAGCCATTGTTTAACAATCCGAGTCTCTTACAGCTGTGAAACACTCCCATCATCAAGTGGGTCTCTGGGACTCCCTCAGGAACGGCAGGCTCTAGAAATCCAGCTGCTAGGAACAAAAATAAATCTCTTTGAAGACTTATTTGCCATCACATTGTGTGAGGACTTAGAAAGGCTGAAGCATTTTAATCATTAATCTCCATTCATCAAATCTTGTCATTCTTAACAAAACTCCAAAATAGTTTCAGCTGTGAGCTGGAAGTCGATGACACCAAACTCTGGCCGTAGGTATCGATTTCGTGGTTAAGCTGTGCCACACACAAGAAGTGCCTGTTGCAATCAGAACAGTTCCTGCCTGTGCAGAGACACCGGGGAGCATTTCAGAACTCAGTATTATTTATGCCCTCGGCTGTGGTGGAGGGAGAGCAGCAGAACTTTAATAGCTATTGATCATCAGCCTCTATTGAGCAGTGTTAGAATCTCTTTCATCGATGGTCAGTGAGCCTTTGCTACAGACAAATGGTGTTGCTTGTCTCTGCTGTAGTGTGATACCAGCAGCAGCAATTAGAAGTGATCACCTCATAGAAATATTCACTTTACAAATTTGTTTGAAAAAATATCTTGGTACCTCTCAAACTCAGCACAACCTGGAAGTCTTGACTTCACTGGGCTGTGAAGAAACCCCATTTTCTATTTGTTTCTTTTTTTTTTTTTTTGTCTTTTCAAGATTTTAAAATTTTATTGCTGACCTAAAAAGGAAGGAAATAAAAAAAAAGTGCTAGAAAAATCCGTGTGTAGTTAAAACATTCTTTGACCTCTTCCTTGCTAGTACTTAAAAACATTAGATAAATTAATAACAAATGTGCTGCATGACTTAGAGGTGAGCTCTTAATGATTTAAAGGCTTTTAGGCTGGCAAGTATTTCCAATATATTTCATTAGACTGGTTTTCCTTATCGTGTTCCTTCTTTTTTATAAGCCGTCTTTTGCTTCTCCCTTTTGGAGCAACCCGGAGAGTATCAGTGCCACACTTGTGCCATTGGACTGGGCTGTGCAGCAGAAGGAAAGGTTAGTGCATGGGGGAAAACACACCCCATCTCCAGATACACAAATATCCACAGTGAACACTTCAAAGGAACAGCAGCTCACTGCTGGCCAGGCACATGGATACAGCAGGAACACCCTCAGTGTTCTCTGCTCTTCTAGGAGACAAACTCCCCCAGACTTCAGGAAAACTTTGCTTCAGCACTTCTCTGTCAGAGGCACAAAAGTCCTCAAATGATGTAGGGAGAAGAACCTTATCCCACTTCAGAGACAAGACAGCTTTCGGAGGTGCAGAGGTTAGATTGTCTTCCCAAATGGATACAGCATGGGGATGAGGAATAGAAAGTCCTAGCCCAAGAATTATTTTGGAGGGGTTTTAGTTCTTTTGAAGCACAAGCCAAAGCCCCTTGCAGGCTCCTGTGGAAATGTTCGCATTAACATCAGTTTTTAATTTTTCTGAGGTTTGGATCTATTTGATGAAGGAGAGAGAATAATGTTGAAATTGCTATAAAATGGGAAAAATATTTTGACCTGCTCCTGAATTTTAATATATTTTTTTAAGCAGTGTGGTTTTGACTGTGGTTTTATTTGTGCCCATTGCTGGAGGAAGGGAGAGGCCAGGCAGTGCTTACACAGAGTGAGGAGGAGACTCCAGCAGTAGCCCTGCTGACCTCAACTTCTTTCTCAGTTCAGCTGCTCATCAAATTTCCTGTAGCTTCTGATATTTTTGTTTAATTATTCCCTCCCAGAGAAGATTTTTCCTCTTATCCTTAGTTCCAAGGGCTCTCTGTCTGATTTATCTTCTATTTTCAGGACTCAATGAAGCAGAAAAACAATGTTAGTCTTTGGTGGCCAGGGAAAAGGAGGAAGGCTCGTGGAGGTGGTCTCCAGATGATCTGGCCCTGACTGAAGCAATCTCCTTCCAAAAGGAGGGAGCAAAGGGCTGGCAAGTGCAGGTAAAGCTGCCTGTACTCCGTGTGCTGAGAAATCACCCACACAAACACATTCCAGCTTTGGCAGTGCTCAAGTAATGGCTATTACTGCTCCAGGGAGGAAATAATTAAAGCCATTTCTTGACTCTGACAGTTTGATACTGGTGGTTTTCAATAGCAAATTACCAACATCTGTACAGCAAAATTCAGCTACTGCAGCAATTATTCAGCAGGGCTAACCACAGAGGTGCTAGGAATTTTTCATTTTCTAGATGTCCCCTCGTTAGATGTGACCTGCAGTTGAGACCCAAGCTCCACACGATGGCAAACTGCATCTCTCACGTTGGAAATGTAAGCGAAACCATATGGAAAGCTGAATATTCCGTGAAAACCCCAGTGGCAAATGCATCAAAGCCAGAAAATGAAAGACTGGAAAGACATCTGAATGGCTTTCTTAATTATGTGACAATTTCAAGTTTCCAGAGTAATTCAGAAGTAAAATTTACACGATTCATTCGATTCCACAAAAATGAGGGCTTTTCATTCCCACATACTGTTACAACTGTTTTGCATAGTAAACACAAAGAGTGTGACTGTACAAGCTGAAAACTCACATCTACAACCTGTAGCAAGCAGCACAGCACTGCAGATTTTCACTGCTGGCGAAAGAAAGGGGTAGCAAAAAAACTAAATAAGCTTTATACATCCCTAACTCAAATTATTTCTTTTTAAACATTAGCTAGAAAAGGTAATAGAAATCTGAGCAGGAATGAGAGGCTGAGATGAAATATGTTTCTAGGAGGTAACTGATTTGGGATTGATAACAAAAATACTGCCTTATTTCACTGCTTATGTTGTAACTACTTGTTTGTCAGGGTTTTATGTTGTAATCCACTTTGGTCGTGGATTTACTGATGTATAAAACTTGAGTTTAGTTTGTAAATTGACACTCTGTCTTCAGCTCTGTTTCACTGTTATTTAAACTGCAGGACCCCATCAAGGCATAGTATAATTTGCTGTAAAAGTATGCAGTAATTTTAAATTAGAGCTTCAGACTTTAGCAATCTTTGGGGTGGCCTGGTGGGGAATAAAAATAGCTTGTTCACCTATCAGGTTATAACTGAGAGGCTTTAAAATAGATTATAGTCTTCATGGCCCGTGTCAGCTAATTAGGCTATGGCAAAAAAAATCACCTATAGACGTGGGACAATTAAACCCTGGGTTGCCTTTAGAGAAGAGAGAAACATGCTTGAAGTCCTAGGAAATCAGAGCAAATTCCTCAGTGTTAGATCAATTTCATTTAGATATTGATATGCAAGTGCCAGTCAACCTAATAATGCATTTAATTTATTGCTACACAGTTATATTTTGAAGTTGATAAGGAAGATCTTATTGTAATTATATTTTATCATAACTATCATACAGCAATTTCCAGTCCTCATTGCAAGCAGTGCATTGTGCAGGTTGTGGTCAGATTTAAGCAGTATCCATCAGCCACGTCCTCCTCCTGCTTCAGGAAATGTAGCTCACGACATTTTTTGTGGTAGTACGAAATTCAAGCACTGTGCAGAGGAATTAAATTCAAACTAAATAGACTGGGAAATATTTGTACAGTTTTGAGAAGGAAGGCATTCTGGTCTGTATTCAGTCAGATGCACATTATAGAGGAGAAAATAACTGAGTGAGTATTTTCTTTTCACTCTTAATCTTCATTTGACATGAATGTGGACAGGCCAAGCCAGGATATTATATTCACATCAGCAATGCCTTCAGACACTGGAATGACTTAGTGCAGTGAGACCCACATGAATCAATATTGATTGGCCACTTACTTTAAGGCTACTTAATTAAAACTAACACGATGGCACAGCTTCCAGGCAAATCCACAGTGCTGTGATTTATGAGTGTGCTTAGGAGAAAGGGGGAAGGACACGGTGTAACAGTTCTCTTTACTCTGCAATTGAGATCTTTTTGTGTGAGGTGAAATTAAAGAGTTTAAAAAGAGGAACTGAATGAGTGCAGTAAATAAACTAAAAGAGCTGTTTTGTCATTATCTAGGCTGTTGGAGAGGACTTCTGGCATCTTCCCAGGGAACCTGACTGTCTCATTGCATATTGGTATCATCCAGGGCATCCAACATGAAGCTCTCTATTGTTAATGATAAAAGAAAATTACTTTCCTGTCACTGGGGTTGGAGCGAGCTCAAGTGGCATCACTGTTCTGTCAGGTTGGTCTTTTGTGTTTCTACTGAATGTATTTAGTTCCACAAATACATCAAATGGTAGTGTTTATTTACAGTATCTACATCTGGGGGAATCCATCAAGATAGTCTGAAATTAGTTTTTTCCCTAGAAATCTCCGTCTCTTGATGCTTGGGAGGCAGTCATTTATTTTTGATCAGGCTGTCTTAGGCACCAAGTTGTTCTTTATCTGACAGCCTCGTGTATTGTGTGTGTGTTTGTTTGGCCAGAGCCGTGTGTGAGATGCAGAGAATCCAACTCCCTGTATCACTAACAAAACCCTGGGGCTTTGCACCTCCAGATATTTAATTGTCAATGGCCAATGAGGAGTAAAAGTAAGGGGAGTCTCACAGATTGAAATGCCATAAGGAATTGTTTCTCATCTGCTCATATTTACACAAAAATAAATAGAGAGAATTATGCCTTTAAAAGTTCAAGCCTTTGAATTGTGCTTAGCAGGCATAAGTCAAGAAGTCACTTGCAACACAACTGGGTTTGTTTTTTGTCAGCACTTTCAATATCCTGAGTCTCTGCTTGCTATTGCAAACAGTTTGGTGAGGGAGCAGCTGAGATGCCAGAGGACAGTGTATTGCTCTCTGAGGGGAAAGTCTTGGACATTGTTAAGATAAAGGCAAGAATAGTTTAGAGAAGTGTGATTTAGGCAGTGAATTGGGTTTTTTTAATATTTCTCCCACAGCAAGAAACAAGCCTTAGAAAATATTTGTTTACATCTGATGCTAGAAGAAACCAAACTTTTTTTCATCTCCTTATTGTACTAAATGATAGTTTGTGCTTTCTGAACATTCTAAATAAAGCCAGACAACTCCAGTGTTTCTAGAGAACTTTACTGATAATCTCTTAATTGAAGTAATGCACTTCATTTTATATAAATAATCTACTCCATTTTAGTTCTTCAGTTTTGTTCAGGTGTATCAATTCCCAAAGACTGGCAGGCATCAGTTCTCTGTATTCAAAAGATTGAATTTTTGAAGGTTTTGAACCTTAGAAGTTACAGAACTTGCTGCTTCAAGTGTTTCATCTTGGAGTTTTGTCAGATATCTGAAAAATTATGCTTTGTTTCTTGAGTTATCTGTAAGGGACATAAAGTTCTCCCAAGAAACATATATTTGTAAGGAGTTCTTGCGAATGAAAAGGATTTTATTGAATGCAGAGTACTCCTCACAAAACTCCTTGAACCATTTGCTTTCTCATTCTTACTCTTCACTCATTTTCTTCATCATGCTTGTGGCATCAGTGTTAAGATTCTTTGAAGGACAGTGTCTCTGTCTTCTCAGGAAAGTTTTCTTTTGAAAACTTTGTCTTTTTGGAACTTGTCTCTTCCTGGGCTTTCAGGAAAGACCATGGTACAGTTTATGAGAAAAAAACCCTTCAAAGAGGAGTGCACATTGCTCCCTGCCTCTCTGTGTTAGTGCTGGAGATTTAGCTGGGCAGGACTTTTGTGTGGGTGAGAGAATTGCTGTCTCGTGATGTGGTGTTAACACAGCACTGACAAACTGCAGGACTTGCTGGGATGTGTCCCTCTCCTATTAAAAAATATATTGGTATAAAATAATATTTCTCTCCACTGCCATCTAGTGAAGTTACTACGCTCTGTAAAGGCTTTGAGACTCAGCAGAGCATTGTGATAGTGAACTGTATCTTAGTGGCACAGACAGTCCAGTTCCCTGCAGAGTGTGTGATATTCATCCCAGGGATAACAGCAAACAGTGCAAAATAAAGGAGGTACAACAAATTTAATCATGGAATTCTATAAATGATTATGATGATAGAGACAGTGAAAGGATTTGTGCATGTTACCAGCATTGCAGAAGTGACTGGCAACACCTAGATTCGAGTTGTAAAGAAAGCAAGCACCAAAACCTCTGCAGGCTGGTGGAATGGTGTAAAATCAGGCTTCTTTGATAGAAAGTACACAGATTTCCTGGGGGTCCAGATCTGCTGCCCCCAGTCTGGATCTTCGAGCCTGCAGAGTGATGCCCACCAAAGTCCTCAGTGGAATTCATCAGCCTAGAACTTGAAACTTATTTTTAAAAAGAAGCTTTAGAGATTTTCAGCAATGCCCAGGTTGTGTTGGGTCACACACATGGAGGGTGTGCTCTGACAGCAGTGCTGGGATGGGCACCAAAGGGCTCATGCTGGGAGCACATTGCACCTCTCCATTTCTGTTCAGCTCAATGGCATTGATTTTGCTTAAAGATCCTTGGCTATTTTTGTAACACACAAGTAGGTCAACCCATCGCTTCCTGATAGTGGAAATAGCTAAAATAGGACATAGAGATCTGAAATCATTATTCTCTTCATGTATCATTCAGTGAGCAAAATCTCTCTCTTAATACTCATGTTAAAATCAGAAGCTGTTCCCAGTGAGAGAGACTGAAATAAATTTGAAAAAAGACATAATATTAGTATAATTTAGAAGAAGAAAAAAATCAAGACTACTGCAAACCAGATCCCTTTGATGGCTGAAATGTGCATTTCCATTGCCGTAGCTGAACAGTATTTCTGCACTCCTCATTCATTTGTCGTCCTTCCACTTCAGTTTCCCAGGCACAATGGAAAAGCCCAAATTCCTACTGGTGTGTAAACCTGTGCACTTCCTTCTGTAGCTGTAGTAGCAGTGTGGTGGTTTGCTTGTCTGTTTTTCACTTTCCTTCTACCAGATTTATTTACCACAGAATCTCTTGGGCAACATTTAAAGGCAAATTATGTGAGTATCCCTCAGCTCTACCTGAATTATACATTACCTTAAAGCAGAAATGAAAGGTGAGTTTATATTTTAACTTGGCGTTGGCTGCTGAAGTTTGTGCTTCCAGGTGGGAATTCTACATGTAGGCTTGCTGTATTTTCTGAAGTTGTTTTAAGGACGTAAAACAAACTGGTCATCTGGAAAATAAAAGACAAGTGCAGGATGGACTTATTTATGATTATTATTATTTATAATGTACCTAACCTTTTTAGGGTCTTTCATTGAATTGTGTCATAAATTGTAAATTACAGAACAAAATTTCTTAACTTTGTTTGCTAAAATGTGTGAGAAAGTCAGGAACCTTTGAAAAATCTGAAGCTTGTAATTCTGACTGAGTTTGCTGTATTCAGTAGTTGGAGCCACGTTTAGAGAAAAGGAAAATCCTTTATTTTACTGAAGAAAGGCTAAGTAGGATTGAGTTGTAGCCACTACTCCCAACCAAGCTGTGTGACTGAGAGAATTGTTGTTTTACCTGTCTCTTGGGGCAAGGAATAAATCTTAAATAGTAGATAAATCTTCTAAATAATCTTAAATCACAGTCTGCCCAGCCATGTTTACAGAATGCCAGGGCAGCCAGACAATGACCATGCTGCTAATTATAAGTAAGCAAACAGTTTGGTTCGTTGGCAACATCAACACCGATCTTTTTTTAAAATTTCATTTTATTTCCAGCCAATTTGCATTTAAGCGTCGTTGTTCAAGGAGTCCCCTTCCTAAGTTAGAAGCAATGACATTTGAACACTTAATTGCATAGTGCCATAATACTTACACTTCATTTTTATTGGAAAAAAATACAATTCTAAGTAGAAAATTTCAGCCAGTGCATTTTCTTTATTTAGAATTTCATCCCAAGTGTTGCAAGGGGATGTCATAGAGAGAATATGGTTCCTGAGCACCCCTGTTACTGATAAGCAGCTAAGAAAGTACATCAGGAACTTAGAGATCTTAAATGCATCAGGAAGAAGAAAAAAATTGAATTACTTTGGTCTTTTCAACCAGAATTTTAATTCCTGGTTTTGACATTTCCAGGCAAGGTTTTAATATTTAAAGTTCTCTTTTGTTCTTTCCATGATTGTTTATGTTGGACCTCACAGACTCCAAGCTTTTTTTTGTATTCCCCCAAAAACCATGAGAGCTTACAGATATCCCAGTGTGATGTAAATTGCCTTGATGTCCCAAGGTCAGGAGCAGCGTGGCAGAAGCAATGGCACATCCCCTCTGGAAAAGCAACAAGAAAGAAAAGCTGCAGGAGTGCAAAGCCACTCATTCACTCCGAGTAAGCTGGTGATGGATAGGGAGCAATAGAGGGGGGATAATACAGGGCAGTTTACTGGGACACAGGAAGGCTGAAGATGGATGACATCCCTGGTTTTGCACGGTGCTCCCTCCACATGTGCTATTAAATCCAGACTGGGAAGTGAAGGTAAAATACTGCAGGATGTGCTGAATGTGGCTTTGCACTGACTTGCAGTGCTGTCATCGTTTCATTGCAGTATTGGTTTTAATTTCATCCTGTAAAAATGTTGTGTTGAAAAGATGAATCAGGTTCATCGGGGATATGAATATAGATATATTGCAGGACTACTGCAGTTGGATTTGATAAAGCAATACCAAAATTTCTCATTGTGCCAGCAAGTTGTGTACTGTCCTATTTCCACAAGAGGCAAAAAAAGTTATAAAAAATGGGATGTCAAGAGTAGTCTTTAAATAGTTTTCTAGTAAAAAATATATGGATTTTACTTCTAGTCCAGAGTAACATATAGTATCTGCAGAAATGGCTTGTTTTGTCAGCCAGAGATATCAAAACTGGTTTTTATTGTTCCAATGTTGATTTTATTTTTCTTAGGAGTCATCCTGGCTGTTATATCCGCTCTTCCTGCTTTCCAGTCAGGTAGTAGTTGCATTCCACCTTCTACACAGGGTTTCCATTTCATGTAAAAATGGTGCATATTAAAATAAAAACATTGTGAGAAGGGAGAAAGATGTAAGTTACAAAGGGTAACTGTCACATGTATGCTGTCGCATAAGAACAGTGTCAGGCCCAATATCCACCTTGGCCCTAACCCCGTATCCTAAAACCACCAGGAGTTAATATTTGGGAAGAGTGTAAGTATTCCCAAGCAAATAGTGGTAAAAGGAAAGACGCCCAGGGAAATTTATTTACAGTCTCCCTGTCTTAGCCTCTCTTGGTGGACATTACTTAAAAGTAGTATCTATCACTTCATATTTGTAGAGAAGACCAGAACTCATCAGCCATATATTACTGTGCAAATTTATTTACAGTTTTCATTTTCATTTACTGAAAGAGTAGAATGATCAGGTCAAATCTTTTGAAAAATCAAGTGAGTATTTTTTTTTCCAAGGAGAAGGAGTTGAGTTATTGCTAATAAGGCTGCATTCCTTTGATGTCAGGCCTCACGCTGCATAAACTTTATGGACCCATCATTAGTCCTTGTCAACTCTTAGGGTCTTTTGGCTTGGGGCCAAACAATTGATACAGTGGAGAGCTTCCAGCTAAAATAACAGCCTCTGCATCTTTATCTTCCCATCCATCAGATTGTTGGTGGAAGATAGGGCTAATTTGTCACTCTAGCCACTTGGAAAAGGTTGATAAATGGCTTAATTAGACTTTTTTTTTCCTTTTTTTTTTTTTTTTTAAGAAATCACGTTTCTTGAGAACTAAAGGTTGGGAAAACAAGGGCTGAGGATTGAATTAGAAAAGGAAAATATTTTTTCTTCAGTACAGATCACAGGAAACAACCATTGTACAAGCAGGAGGAGAAGTGGAAAGAATACAGTTGTTTGGAAGGATTTTCAAGGACAAAAAAACCCCAAACCACCCTAACACACAAATGTTCTGTGGGCTATGCAGCTGCCCAAAGACTGTGGCAGACCAATCTCTACAGAAACATTCACCTTCTTAAATATGCTGCTCCCCAAATTTCAGTGCCTTTGTGTTCAGAGCTCTAGAACAGATAGCCAGGCACCCTTGTACCTAAAAGAACATTTAAATAGATAATTAACTAACTCTGTGTGATGCTTTTCCTATCTTCCAGCAGGCAGTCTTACACCAAAGGGAGCTGTGTTTTCCAGGAGGCTCCTGGGTCAGTGCCTGCACCACTCAAAGCCAGGACTTTGCTTCAAATCTCATCCTTCACTTCTGGCACAAAAAGGCCATGGATCAAGGACTGACCAAGTTCAGGTCACAGTTTTGAATATTCATGCTCAGGACATGCTAGAGGTAAAAGGATATTTGCATTTTCTTCTTTTCTTGAGGTAATTTTGTGGCTTATGAATCAAGCAATCTACATGGATTAAAATAATTGGTTTTGATGTTTTTCAAACTTTAAGCCAGAAGAAGGGAGAGAGAAGCTGAGTAAAGTTCTTCTCTTGAAGTGGTTTGCACCACTGTGTTTGGATAATTATCCTTCTACTTTGCATAATTATGGCATGTATTCCTATGTGATGTGTTGGTGACAGCTGCAAATCTTAACATGTTAGAGATGTCTGGGCTTTGTATTTCTAATCATCTTTTTATGTAACTATTTCGCTTGGGTCACTGAGGGAATATATTTCTCCTTTCTCTGGTCTGACATAAATTAACAAAGCAAGAGACAAACTGCATCCTCTTTTTTTGATAAACTGTCCAGAAATTGGATGTAGTTCAGAAATAATTTAAAAACTCTTTAACCTCTGGGCAGAAATTTATAATAGTAAGGAAAAGACAAGCATTTTTCAATTAAAAAGATTTAGAATCCCTTTCTCTGTAGAACACTAATCTGAAATGACACTGAGGGGTAATAGGCCTGGTGTTAGTGCTTCCCCAAGGAAATGTCTTATCTTTTGCACTAAATTAATTGTGTCTTTCTCACACATCCTAAAGCTGTCAGTTTGGGCATTCTGTGTAAGGAAGCTCATGATTTAAAGTTTCTGAGAAGAAAGGCAAAACAGAAGTGTTTAAACAATAATGACCTCTTATGCCCCAATCTCCACGACCCGTTCTGAAGAGGATAGCATTAACATTAAATCATTCACATTCCTGGGAAAGTCATAGGGACAAGTTGTGGGAGCAGCCTCTCTGTGGGTTAAGTCCTGGAGGCTTGGTGTGCAACAGCACTGCAGCAAATGCCAGGATAAAGTGGGGGTGGGTTGGGATAACGTGGAGGTCTGGCAAGGGCACCACTGCAGAGTTCTGCTGGCCAACCTCCCGGCACAGTTACTACCAGAAATGATCCCTCCTGACTCCTTGCTGGCCTCTCCAAGACCAAATATTCTCAGTGCAAATGCCACATGGGAAGGGTGCTCTGTTCTTCCATGCCAAGGTCACAGAAACGGGACCTTGGTGCCCCAGTGCCAACAAGTGCTCGTGTGCTCCCGGTGTGCCAGGTGGGATGGAGCAGGGGCTCTTGAAATGGCAGTGTGCAGTGGAGCTGCTCCATCCCACCTGGCAAGGCAGGCCAGGAGCACAGTTTGGAAGTGTGGGTGCAGATACCTCACAGCCACTGGGACCTGGGGTTTGGTACCTTCCCTGCAGCAGTTTTCCAGCTGAGATGCTAACAAGTCCCCAGAAGCTGTTCTGGCTTGTTCTCCATTGCTGCCTTCACCCAGGCAGGAGGGCTGCCCTGGCCTCCAGCTCAGCAGATGTTTGCAGAGCCACTGTTGCAAAAAGTGCCCCCTGTGGTGTTCTGCATCACCCATCAGTTGCAAAGTGCCCTCTGTTAATGTCGGGAGATCAGAGCTCTAAGACTGTGCTTGTCACTGTGGGACATCTTTAATATAACAGAAAAAAGGATGTAAAAAGGCACCTCATGCTCCCACGAGCTGTGTAATGGTGATGGCTGGGCCAGCTGCTCTGGGTGAAGCTGTTCATGCACAGGATCTGGTCCCACGACAGGAATGGCCCATATCTACAAAAAAACCAACATAAATTGTATTTACAGCTTTAGATCTTCACTAGGAAATCTGTTTTATCTAATTGCAGAATCTAACAGTTCAACGAAGTGGCTGCCATTGGGACATGAAAAGTGCATTTACAGGATTATTTTTTGCGTTGAAGGGAAGTCAAGCATTTTCTTCTGTATAAAGAAATGTCTTGGACATGAGGAAAAAAAGGAATATGTTAATCCCTGTGTTACTGATTTGCTATTTTAAAGTAAGTGAATATATCCAATATGTTTTACTTTATTTTAAAAGTAAGAACCGTCAGAAATAAAACTCTCTAAGTCTAGAGTAATTCTTTTTGATTTGGAGCCAGTTGTGGTTATTAATATATTAAATGAATTCAATATGTTTTGAATTGCTTTGCCACTTGGTTTACTTGGAAACTAAAACCATTTGTAACAAACCAGTTAGACTGGTTTTAAGTCAGACCAGTGTATAAGAGCATGTAAAACCAATAGTGCACTTCAGACCATCAAAAAACAGTCTTCTGGACTAGATAAAGGACAGTTATAAGAAACCAAACCTAAAACTCTTCAGGTACTTGAAAAAGAAAAATAATTCTCTACACTTTCATCATACAATTTGCAATTTACAAAAAAACCAACTCAACTTAAAGGAAACTCAAGGGTCAGGATGAGATTTCTGCACACACTGAGCGTCCAGGCGAACTGGCAAGAGTGGAACTAACTGGAAGTTTTGCAGCAAGTCTTCTGTAAATCCAGACAGACATACAGTTTTCAGACTGCCTAAATGGTGGGTGATCTCCCAAGGTGTTGCTTCATTTATTGAATAGATAGTTCCCAAGAACTGAGGGAGACGAATTTGGTTTCTTCAAGCTGTCAGGTGTCCTTTTCTTTTTTTCCCAGTGGTTTACTACACATAGAACAGGCTCAGATGCTTTTTTACAGGCACACATTTAATACCATTTGCAAAATGATTGTAAATCTGCCATCAGTTTGCTTGTTTATACCTGTGACTTTAGAAGAACCTGTTACATGTGAGTGGAGATGAATAAATAGCTCCTAACCTGTGAAAATCACTGTGCAGAAATCATCTCTAGCAGTCTCTCCTAAGACAGGAAATGAAGCATGCTTTCAGTACTTCACCTTACAGTAGACTGAGTTTTATTCAAACCAAAGTCTTGAGAGTTTTATTTAGAGCCTGAGCTGAAATCTGTGCTCTTAAACTCTTCATAAAATGCTCAGAAATAGTGAGTTTTCAATACAGGTTTTCAAAATGATGCCTTCATTTTTATCCGGTGGAAGAGGTTAGACTGAGCAGAAGTAAAGGGTGAATTATTGAAGCATGAAAACCTGCCCAAATGGATCCCAGGTGGAGTTCAATCATGAGCAAGGATTTCAAAATTTGGTCACAGGGTTGACCTGTGGATTGCTTAGCCATGGACCAAGCTCACTTCTGGGAAGAGCAGGTGGAATCTACCCTGAAATGACAAAACTGCAAACCTTCCACCCTCTCATGGCACAGTGATCTTTGAATATCAGTTTTAGTTCCAGGCAGCTCTGGCATTGGGATTTGTCAGATAAATGGGAATTTTGTTTAAGTACATGTGTTATTGTTAATGTTTGATCATTTGGCTGTTGTCAGAGGGGAGAAAAACAACACAATGAATATTCAAAAACTTCAGTGCTTCATTGTGAGTGTGACAGTAGCAGATCTTGTAGTTCCTCTGGCCTCACCTCCTGACCAATTGATACAATTTCTGCCGCAAGTCTCCAGCCCACTATGTATTATTATAAATTAAATTAACTACATTTTCTTTTCAATACAGATTCCAGTTGCCCCTGGACTCACTAAGAATGTAAGAGGGAAATACAGTGACGAGGGGATATAAACCCAAAGGCAAGACATAAAGCAGAGGATATGTATGTACTCAAAATGGTTTATGTATGTTTGCTTTGATCTTTAAACGTAAACCTAATGGTTATCACAAGTTAGTTATTGCTTGCCAGAACCAGATTTGCCTTGCACTGTAGCATCAAACTTGAGGCAATGAGAGCAGCATGAAAAACATCTTGGCAGAATGAAAAATAGCTTCTAAGTTGTTCATGCCTTGGACTTTTTTGGCTTTTCTTTGCCTGTAGAACCAGAGGTGAACATATTATCCTTTCAAATTGCTTTGATAAATCTCATTCCCTTTAGGATTAAACATTCCTGAACATTTTTATGCCTCATTGAGCTCTTTCAGAGAAACATAAATTAATTCTTAGCTCAACATTTATACTCACAAGACCTAATTCCCTTTGCCTGTGGTTATTGTAGCCATGGCCATTTGTGCAGAGTGATCACTTTGTGCAGTGTTACTCTCCTGCCTGCTTTGTGCACTTAGATTTTATGTACAGAGATTTGATGTGGCTCTGACCAGTGGGAAATGACTCAGCAGTGTCCTGCAGGGGTGAGATGGATGGGTAGATGTCAAACATGGGTTTTGGATGCAAATCCAGGACACTTGTGTGCATTCTGTGTGTGCAAAATCAAGCTTAACCACAAAGTACTTGACTTTGGGAATCTCAGCTGAATCCAGGCTCAGCTGAACACATAGAGACAAGAGTTAGCACCTCATAAATACTCACAAATATTTGCAGAGTCATTGGCACAATGTGACTCAGCTCTCCTGAAGTAATTGGGCCCCCTGATTTCTACCTTTGGAGGGGACCTGGCTTCCCAGCTGAACAGGGACACAGCAGATGGGGATATGAATGGCTGCCCTGTGGCTCCTTGGAAGGATATCTTAACCAACCTCAGTCCTTTGGGTTATCTGGCCCTCTGTCCTCTCAAATGATTCTCTAAGGTGGCCAGGGTCAAAAAGTAGGAATTTTGTGAACAGCTCAGGTTTTATATGATGAGAGTTTGCTGTGAGATGGCTGATCTGAAGCCATTCTCCATTATTCCTGTATGTCTTTCTAGCAGCCAGCTAAACCAAACCTGTGTATTTCCACAAGGAGCATCCCAATAAACAGTTCACATGCAGTATTCAATATTTGTGTTGCAGCTTAGAGCAAGGAAATAGGTGACAAAGTGTGTGAAGGTGACACAGACTTCATAGAAGGTGAATTTTTGTCCCAGCAAACCTTTGTAAAGAAATCAGTGCTCAGGAAGAAGGAAGGAATGATCCATCCCAGCTCAGACAAAGCCTGAAGCACCTATATATTAGTTTAATAATTCATCTTTTCCTGTGTAATCTTAAATGATATATCTTGATGATGTTGCAGTCCTTGAAAGAGTGAGATGGCACATCAGGTAATATGACCAAAAAATCAAGTGAACAAGAAGAAAAGCACATTTTCTGTTTCAGATGATGACTATTTTGGAATGAACGAGACTTTAAAAAAGGCTATCTGCTTTTTCTTTCCTATGCCACATAAACAGATTAGGAATTCTCTGGTTGAGGAACAAGGCTTTCTATATGATACAGTACTGAAGTGCTGAGGTACAACAAAAACAGTCTACAGATGTGAGATACATCTAATTTGCCTTTTACATTGGACCTGCTGTTTGGCTGCTGAACAGCCCTCCTGTAATCGGACGTATAAAATTACACCCTCATTTCCTTCAGTGACAGGGAGGCTGCTAAAGGAGGTCTCTGCCACACTCACTTTAATTTAGATGATCATCCAAATGCACAGATGTTTGTTCCAATCTCCTCCACTAAAGGAAGTGAGACTCTATGATCAGGCTACTGTGACATTTCCAGTACTCTGGACAGGGCGGAATCCATGCAAAAATGCTCTTCCTTGCACTGCAGAATTAGCTCTGGCAGGGAGTGCAAAAAAGGGGAAAAATGTATTAAAGTAGTCTGCAATTTTTTTTTTCCAAGTGGCATGATTTGGGGATAAAATAAATTTACACTACCTCCTATTCTGTTCAAATTAATATATACATTTCTAACTTGTGTGTTATATTTTTGCATAGTATGGATCTAATTAAATTTGCAAGCAGATAAATAATTCCAAATGAAGTTAAACAGAGGTGACCCATAATACTCAAGTTGAGTGCTTTCATATACTGGCTTCCTATTAGATTTCATGTAGTAATTTTAGAATTTAACAGTGCCAGTGACTTTGTGTTCATACTTAAGAGTTACTCCCTGCCATTGGTGCTTTTTAACTAAAATAAATTCAATCACATTTCTTTTCCATCTATTATCAACTCAATGTATTATATGGTAAAACTGACCTCCTAAACCTTCTCAGGTGAAAACCAACCAACCAAAACAAACTAAGAGCAAGTAAAGGTGGTTTCAATAGCAGAGTTTTCTGGCAATTTGATTCTGTTGCTTTCAGAATTATATCTTTGGTGTTATTGTCCTTAAAAAAATTGAACAAAATACTAATCAAATTGAAAAAGTTCAGCAAAAGCAAAACTTAAGAACAAACAGGCTATTGAAAGCTACATGACTAAAATGGTTCAATTGTCCTTAAGGAAACTTTGTTCTGGTGTTCACATACATCAGCTCCCCCTCTTTTAACTGTATTTTGGGAAAAAAACCTAAATCACCATTTGGGAGCTGTATTTCCTCAGGTAACATTGGTAAGGCCCATAAAATTCCTTCTGCTTAAGCCAATGTAATCTTGTGAAATCTGTAGGCTACCATTTATAAAACTGTGGTGCCTGCACAGGCCTTTGTGTGGTGAATGCCAGAAGTACCACCATGTACAGGACATGGTTTTAATATTGATGAAAATGGAAAAAGCCAAGCTCAGCCAGATTTGTGCCCCAGGCTTGGAATGTGAACACTGACAACCTCTCTCAGCTACGTCCAGCAGCGGAGGATGGGGAGGTCAGGAAGTGCACAGGCTGTCAGTGGCTCCTGTGTGCCCCTGGCTGCCCTCATGTCTGGCTGACATCTTTCTGACTCTTCAGTGTGGTAAGAAAGGATAAAATTTCACTTTACAGAGGAAACTGGGTTTCAGAAAGACAAGCACTTCCCTCCCCAGTGGTGGAGGAGGAGCGAGTGATTCCGCCCACAGCCCAGCCTTGTCTGTCTGTTCCTCTCCCTCCCCACTGAGGCAGAGGGAGGTGGGATGGGAGGTTAAACCAGGTGCTTCTTTTTTATACGGTTAAATTAGGAAAAATGAATCTTACCTTAGCTGACTTCCCCAGCAACACGCACAATGGTTAGCTGGGGCATGATTAACTATTCCATCTGCTGGTATCCTAATTACAGATATTGTAACAATGCCTTTTGTCCTGCTGTATGGCTATGAAAGGAAAAGACAAAGAAAATTAGGCTCAGCAGACACAAACAATATGGGGGTGGTTTTTTGTGCTTAGTTGTTTTTTCGTAACCTGTTAAAAAAGCAACATGTTCTGGTTGTCCTGGAATGTTATTCTCAACCGAAATCGAAGTTTTGAAAGTTACAAGTAGTTTAGCTCTTTCTATCTTCTAATTGCTTAATTTAGCTCAGTTCCAGCTCTAGAGTTCTTTATGAACTATATAAGGAAAAAGAAATCTTTCAGCCCTGAATTGAAACACCCCCCCTCAGTGCTGCTTCTCTTGTGGGCCGTGGTGCATTTGTGCAAGAGAAGTAATGAATGAAAATGGGATCCAGACTTCAGGACTAGTGACATCTCACACTGCCACAGCGCCTTGAGAAAACAATAGGCTAGGCTGGCACATCTACTGTAACATATTCAATTAAAATAACCCGGATAAATACCTAAAAATGCCACCATGTATTAATAATGTATCACCAATGACTGACTGCAATTCCCACCTCCTTGAACTTCAGCAAAGAGCTTTGATTTCCCTCAAGGGCCTCCCTTAGAATAGGGGGGCAGCTGAGATGGATCAATAAGCAAGGCAAGCCACAAGTCCAGTGGTGCCAGGCTCCAGCCTGGATCTGCTGTGTGTGATCCCAGCAGCCTCCCAGAGCCAGCTGCAATTGCTGTTTGCAGCAGCAGGGCATCTCCAGGGTGCAAGGTCTGCTGTGAGCATTTCCAGGTTTGTGTGGGGCTTTCAAGTTCTACAGCAATGCAGGACAAAAGCTCGGCCTGCATATTGCAAAGTCCACATGGAGTTTGTCAGAGGATGCTGTGATCAGTGCAAAATGGAGAGGTTTTGTACTTGAGACAAAATTATAACTATCTTTTTCACGGAATGAACTTTTACTGCTGAAATGACTGGCTGGGCTCCAGGCACACTGCCACCAAGGAACAGGCATTCCTTAGTTCTCTGCTGCTGCTTCAGTTCTCTCTGGCCTAACAGACAGAATGGAGTCTGGCCTGCAAAGTTATCATTATAATGTCAATATAAATATAATTACATTTTCTCCAGCAATGGAATTAGCTCCACTAGGAAACAAAATCATTTCAGGTTTCTCCTGCTGTGTTTGTATGAGCTTGGGGTCTAACTGGCAACCAGGGAAATTTGGCCTTTGTGCTCAAATAATGCAATGCTGTGCTTTCCATTTCAAGATGAAATTACTGCTAGTGGGATTTATGCCATAGGAAAAGAATTTGTTTTGCTAAATCTTTTGGTAGTTGAGGCTGCTTTGTCTCACCACATAAAGATAGTTACTTACATGGCCTTGCATACACAGATGCACAGCTAGAGCTTATGTGTGTGTGTGAGTGATGGTTTGGGATGTCTTTTTAGGAACATTAGTGTGATGTGAATCATTGCAAGTGCAATTTTTATGGAAAAGAATATGAACCTCCTGGTACCTATTCCCCGTCTCTCTGAGTGCATTTTCTAAGCTTGTGGAGGTGGATGGGGGATCTCAGCAGTAAGCCTGGGATGCTGCTCCCTACATCTCCTTATTGGAGACCCACGCAGACCATGCTAAGGATTTCCTGGCAGGCCACGTGCTTTCATATATCCAGTCATGGTGAAAACAAGGACTGGATATATTAAAGGGGAAGGACTTCTTTAACCATAGACTTGTATGCTGTGCTTTAATGTGCAAGTCAGCTGGGAAATAAATGAATCACGAGAGATTCCTGGAGCGTTTCTTGTGCATCAGGAGGTTGGCTCTTCCCTCAGCATCACAGAACACACAGAATTAGCTTAGAGTGATGGTGAAGAGCTAATTCTCCCTGTAATTGTACCTCCTGTGCCAGTATTGCAGTGTTCACAAAAACAGTCTCAAATGAGATAAAATCAACAAACTGAAGCCAATTTCTCTTACACATAGCCTTAAGCCTTTTTTCAAAGAAATCTGAAATTATACTGCAGGATAAATACTCCAGCTGCTGTTTCAGCAGTGTCCCACTGTAGTGATTTAGAGCAAAGCCTCCATGAAAGCAACGGGAGATTTGTGCTCAGTCTTGCCTGGCCAGCTGGATTCCAGGTGCACATCAAGCCCTTGTGCTGCCCTTATTCAGGGATAACTGTACAAATAGCATGAGGGTAGGCTGGCATTTTAGGTCAGATCAGAAGGGCACTTCTGAAGCAAATTTCCTGATTTCTCCCACTTACTGTGCTTTTCCTTGCACCTCAGGTCAGAGCGTAGGAACTGGGCTTTTGGATGAAACCAGCATCAGAAAGGCACTCCAGGAGGACAATTCCTGTGCTCGAGCCAGTTGAGACATGGGGCCAGACTGCAAAATTCAGCCACATGTCCAGTATAGATGTGGGGTCCTCACTACCAGCTGTGGATGTGCTCCTCTTTAGCTTTCCAGTGTAGATAGAGCCATCTGACACCCAGGTAAAACAGCACTAGTGCATTACAGACTCTCATATTGAGTGAATTGGAAATTTAAATAAGTACTAGAAACCTTAAAATAATATCATGCTCATCCCAAGTGACTTAAACTCGAGGCTTTCAACTCCCTAGCACAGTTTCTTTTTTCCCCTCCTCAGCTGAAGAAGCAACTCTGCTTTTGAGACTCTCCACTACCACATGCATGTTAAATCAAACCTCTTTTTCGCTATGGTTTACATGCCAAATGTGCTTATTTACTCCTAGGTAGAATTAATCTTGTCTTTAATTACTTTTATAGCAATTACATGCTTTTAATCTGTGGTTTAGTGATCTATTATTTACAGCTGCAGTGAACAAAATACACAAAGGCTGGGGGAAACACATCCCTTGTGTAGGTGGCTGCTGTAGGCCCTTTTTAAATTATAAAGCCTGATGAGTTAAGGCCTAAGTAGTTTTAAGATTTGAACAAATGAGCACATTTCAGTCAAGGACATCATTGGCAACTCCTTATTGAAAGTGTAAAGAGGGAAAAGCCCAAAAAATTTGTCCCAGAACACTTAAGATCACATGCTTTCAGGATTGTGTTCAAACACTCTACTGGTTTTAATCTTCCTCTTGTTTGTCTTTCATTGCAAGTGGATCAAATTACTCAAGTTAGGATAGGAGAAATTAGTTCACAAACTTTTTAGGTATCTGGATTTAAAGTTTTTAGTTGGACCAACTTCTAGTGTGCAAAAACTGTACACTTGTATTGCTCTTTCCCTCCTGAACATCTGAAGATGACAGCATTAAAGAATTAGTCCCCAGAGCATTATTATCCACTTCCAACTGATGGGGCACAAAGAGGTTTGATGGCTTCTTCAATACACTGTGGTAAAGCTGGGAAAGGAATCCAGATGTCCTGGTTCCTCATCCTGTCCCTGAACCACAAACCACACGTCCCTGCCTTATTAGCGACAATCACGGCACATGAAAACAGACTATTTATATCTAAATATTTCATCTGTTCTCACTCATTATTCCCTAACTCACCAATGTAATTATGTTGGCAGGGCGACAATCTCTTTTTTCCCAGTAAGAGCAAACAGATTGTTAGGTTTTCTGCTGAGATACGAGCTGCACAAGAAGAGCTCTCAAATAAATCAGATCAAAAGGACCATGTTCCCATTGAAACATCCTTGGTCAGGCAGCAGTGGGAGAGAAGATTTCAAAACATCTTCCTCAGCTGACTCGAACAGCTGCATTAAAAGCACTGATCAAGAAAGGTTAACTTTGAAAAGAATATTAACCCAGAATAAGTTTAGCCAAAGAGAGAGAAAAGAAAAAAAAACAACAGTAAAAAAGGGGCTTTGGAAAGTTCTGGTTTTTGAATGTCATGCGATATTTAACAGTCCTCAGAGTTTGCATAACAAGCGGCTTTGGATAGAAAAATAAGAATATCTGTGCAAAATGAGTCCAAGATTCACATTTCATAAATATCATTACAAGTCACTTAGGTGATTACATATTCTCTGATTAGCAAACATGATGCTTGTTCTGGTAAAACACTTGCTTCCATGTATGGGGAATATCAGCGCATCTTGGGCAGAACACAAAGGTCCTTGAGAACTTTGCTGCTGAAGTCTGTCACACCACATTTCACTCTATATAAGGCAAGCACCTCACAGGTCTTGACACTGATTGGGCTGCCTCATCCTGAAGTGGCAGCTACACTCTGTGTCCCAGATACAGACATTATAGACAGATAATGTGCATAATCACATCCTTTTCATTTCCCAGTGACGTGCAGGAGTGAGGGTGTGTTTGTTAGCGTGTACACAACATGTACACTAGGCCTGCTCAATGGAATACCACCGTTTATTGCCATAAAACTTCAGGTTCCTAATTCCAAGCAGACTTAGAGCAAAGGCTGAGAGCATAACATGGATTCATAATGTTCAGGTTTCAAAAAAACAATCACCAATTAACAGGAATGTTTTGGCTGGGATTTTTTCTCTGCTGCCCACGTGCTTCCAAATGTAACCCTGAGAAATCTCCCCCACAGAGGAACGTGACCAGAGGTACTTGAGAACACTGGAGGGAGAAGGCAGCTAGAGAGCTCTGTGTTTTCATCCATTGCTAAATCAGAAATTCTCCACTGTGCGTGTGCTCTTCTGTTTTCCCTTGGCCAGGGTTTGGTGACTTGGTACAGCCCCAGTACAGCTCTGAAACCCTCTGTTGTTTAACACCACGAGTGAAATGGGCACCATAACCTCTGTGTGGCCCTGGAGCTGCACAGGAATGATTTCCTGCTCTCTGCAAAGGAAGATGCCTTCAGATTCTGTTAAATGATAACAAATAAGGAAAAGGAGGCCTCCCCTAGTTCTAGCAACCCTATCCCTCCCACTGGGCTTTCCTAGAGGTGGCAGAGTTGAAACTCGCAGGTTTTATTTTCAGAACATGCTCATTTCTCATTTTGGTATTTTAAAGTAAACAATCCTTGGTTCCCATGTATTATTCAAGTAGAGAGAAGTGGGTATCCAGTGCACAGATAATCAAACATCCAGCCTGCACCAGACAACCTTTTCAAATCGCTTGAGAAACTTCCCTATTGCTGTTGTTATCATTCTCCATCCACTTCCTCCAATTATCCAACACTTCAAACATCATATCCCATGTTTTCCCCACAGCTGTGGGGTGAAGCAAGCAAGAGCTGTGTTCCCTCCAGCTCCCCTAACAGTGCTTGCCCACAGGAGAAGAGAGGGAGCTGCACAGATGTTGCTGGTATCACATTAATACAGAAATAACCTGTTGAAAATGGATTTGTTTTCAAACCTTTCCGTGAGAAAATATCAGTTTCAGAGAGAGGAATTAATGATTTTAACCTGCCTATCAAGCTCTTTCTATGCCAGCATGTAAAATCATTATTGGTGTTTCAGGCTGCAAGTAGTAATGTTGAGGGTATTTTCACTGCTGCCAAAACATTTACATGAAACTGCTATTCAGATCAAATTATCTTGAAACTGCAAAGCGTGTGTGGATTCCAAATTACTCAACTTGGAGAGATTGTTGCATATTGAAATTACACAGTAGAAACCAGCAAAACACCACGATTGCTTCAAATTCACAGGGATAGAAAAATAGCTCTTATAAGAACTCTTCTCCTTCAATGCAGTAGTGAAACAGACACAGCCTTTGGCTATGGTTAAACCAGTATTTCACCACCAGGAAAACCCCTCTTTGAGGCAGGCTGGGTGGTTCTGGCTCTTGCTTCCACCACCCTTCAGACACAGACAGCTCAAAGAGAACAGTGGTGTGGAAGTGATGCATCAGGAAACTAAAGCACAGAGGGTAAAGAGCTGTGACTATCTGGGGAATGACAAACCGAAAATATAAATTCCAAAAGTGCAGTAAACTCGCAGAGGTGCTCAGTGCTGGTAGGATCTTGTTAACTATCTCACATTTACCTTTCAGGAACACACCAGTTATGGAAAAGACTCCAGAATATCACCAAAAAGAGAATTGGGCAATTTCAAGTCTTTGATGAGCCATTATTCCAGGTATTTTGATGTGCTTTCCTTCACATAATGTTCCAAACAAACTGCTGCTTTTTAGTAAGGATTCTGTGTTGCAATGAAAGAACAATCTGGTCACATTAAAGACATCGCTAAGAAAAAAGTGCTTCCCTCAAAGAACCATAAAGGTGATTTTCCAAGAATCACAGGACTGTCTAATTTAATACCAGACGTGAGGGGTCATTTCTGTCTAGCAGGGAGGGGATGGACAGATGAAAACACTAAATGCAGAAAAATCTTAGAGATAAAACTAAAAACTTCCAACTGCTGTCAGAAAAGAGTTGACAAAGAAAAGTGAGGGCTGTAGAAAGAGCTCACCTGTGAGGAATATTGAGTGTGGCACTGGAGCAGGGTCCTTTGCCCTTTCAGTCACCGATAATTGGAGATTAATATCTAAAATTTGTGTGCTTTTTCCCTGCAAGTTTGTAGTTGATTTGTTCTCATTCCTTCAGTGAAATATCCCGAAAAGCAACAAAAAAAGCAATAGGGTAAGACAGGTTCCCCAGATGTGGTGGGGAGTGCTCAATGGGTGTTTGTCTGCAACAGGAAATAAGTGCCTGTGTGCTCTGCCACTGTGGTGTGTTTTATCATGGCATAAAATCACAGTGATTTCAGCATTAGCCTGCTCAACAGATCCTCTGCACTGGTGGGTGTCCTGTGCATAAGTCACAGATGAGGCATCCTGTTCAGAACAATCTGATACGCTTCTCTGGGAACGGGAAAAGGAATTAAAGAAAGAGCCATATCGGGGGGAAAGAAATACTAATGATCTCCTCAGGGGCTGTGCTTTTTCCACTTCTTCTTCTAATGTGCACGCAGTGACAGCTCTGTGAGTAGAATATGCAGAAGAATGTCCATGAGCTTACACAATATGCACATTTCAAAACAATCTGCAATACCTGTTCTCTATTGCATTCAGATGAACTGGGGTTTTTTCCTGAAAAGACCTAAGGATTGAGGTTTGAACATCTTAGGAAAAAAACACTTCTGCAGTACTTCTGACATGGTTTGTCTGGCAGTGCTCTTAATGTCACCTGGGAGAAGAGGAGCACAAGGTTGCCCGCATCATCTCCTTTCTTGCCAACCCTTGAGGCTTCCGGGAGGGAG
This sequence comes from Pachycephala philippinensis, assembly GCA_013397055.1. Taxonomy (NCBI): domain Eukaryota; kingdom Metazoa; phylum Chordata; class Aves; order Passeriformes; genus Pachycephala; species Pachycephala philippinensis. The sequence continues at coordinate 1,172,654 of VWZT01000570.1, forward strand.
ATAACTCTTTGTTCCCCACCTTCAAGAAAAAGAAATATGAATTAGTGGCTTTGGTTCAGTAGGGCATTTCAACACCTAGTTTAAAGCATCAGATGGGCTCCCGTGAGTACAGGAAGTGTGGGGGCAGTCAGAATGTCATAAGCACATATGTAAATATTTCCCTGGGTGAGGCTTCAAGTTGCATTTGGGAAAATGTGAAGTTGTATAAAGAAAAGAACACATTAATTCCTTTTCTTTTCNCAGTACTTAACTGCATTTTTCTCCAAGTAGGGATGTGTGAAAAGCTGCACTATTGTAGATAAAAATATATAAAATGTGGTAGATTAAAGATCTCGAAATTAGTTTCTCAGGAGACATTTTGCAGTCTAGACTCTATTGACATATCCTGCCAATTTGTTTGTCTGGTCTCCCTGTGAACATAACATTTGATACTGTAGGCAATGCAAAGATCTCTGATAAGCTTGCTGCTTCCTGCAGCACTCTAGGTTCACAAAGAACTTCTTAAATACAACTTTCAGCTTCTCTGCATCACCCCTATTCTGCATTTTTTTCACCATGTGCTTTCCTGCTTCTCCTTTTTCCACCCTGTGCCTTCATCCTATGGGGGACCATTCTCAGCTTCCAAATCTCCTGTGAGGACAAGGCATCTCTGAGCTCACACCTCCTCACCAGCTCACCCTCTGCCTGCTGGATGCTTGCTGCTGAACTGGTAGGGTTTGATTGTGATCTTGCTTGTTACCTGTCCTCACCCTTTGGCAGTTTGTACTTGGATAGGAGCTGCTGGAGGGAAAGGTGAACCTAAGGAATTAAAGGTGTTTCCACCAGAAAGACTCCAGACACAAAGCTGATCTTCAGGGGGTGATGCTGACTCATTAATGGTACTTCTTGCAGTGCCTTTATTGCTTTTGAGTTAAGCACACAATGCAGCTCTGTAATTAAGCCACAGGCATAATACGGGACAAAAGTCACAGATGGCTTTTCTTCTGTTTTTAATTTTCTTTGTTGTAGTTATTACTGGGCCCACTAGACATGAAGAACAGTTGTGCTTGAATTTTGTCATTTTAGATTAACCTGTGAAATTCATGGTGTTTCCTAAAAATAATATCTTCATTGCAAGTTATATAAAGCACGTTTTTTCTGAATGCCTTCATTGGTCCAAATATTTTGGATTGAAAAAGAAAGGCAGGAATATTTAGAATTCAAATTAAAAAATGACCTGGGAATAGGAGAAATCTACAAGCCTTGTAATTTAGGGAGACCATGCCAGTCATCCACAAGGCAAGCCATCCCTTTTTGGAAAAGTGTCTTTACACCCTCACCTGTTAAGTAATGAAGGAAGCTGAGTTCCAAGTCAATATCCAGGCCTGCTTAGGGAAGAACCTATTACAGGATGCCAGTGAACATCCATAGGGCTACTTTAATTTTCATTGTTAAAATAGGTCAAGATTAAGAAACAACCTGCACATGCTATCTCATCTCTGCCCCTCAGCATCCCTGAAATGCTGCCTGCAGTGTTCAGCCATCTGAGTTTCCAAGAAAGGAAGAGCAGCTGGAATAAACTCTGTATCTTGGTGCTGCAGAATCAACTGGCTGGTTAAAATTTATTAGGATTCAATTTTTTGCCACAGAGGCAATAAAGCATGATTCTAGCAGGCTCAGAGACCTGCCTCTTACAGAAACTGGGACTGGCCTCAAAACAAGCCCCCAAGCCCCCAAGCAAAGGCATTCTTTTAGGAATACGTGTTTCTGTACCTTGATCTTACCAAGGGGTAGAAATGTTCACATTTTCTTTAGCAAGGATGTAACGTGGCTTCCTAGGAATAACTTTCATGTATCCTTGTGTGCATCTAGCATTAAGAAATACTTCACACCTTACAGATTCCCTCTGGGAATCTTGCTTCCTCTGGCTGATAGCAAGTTTCCTGTAAAATCAGTTTGTACTACAGATGCAGAGGAGTCTTTGTCAGAAAGGAATTCCTCCTAAACCATGGATAATCATTATCCACTCTGAATTACCTAATTATCTTTTGGGGGTTTTATTTATTGTGTGGAAAAAGAAACAAGGAGTTTTCTTGCCAGCTCCCTCAGAAGTGGCCTAAATGCCCACTGTCTGAGGGAGATCACAGGCTCAGGCCGCTGTCCCATTGTCCAGCTGGGTGCCTGCAATAGCCTGGCCCCATAAAACAGACATGGAGCTGAACAGAAGCAATTAGCCCTCCATCGTGGCCCCTGCTCACAATAGCAAAACCAGCTGATGTTCCCTTACTTGAAACAATGGGAGGACAGGCACGGGCTGTGGAACTCTTACAAGCACAGTAACTCCTTCCAGAGGGGGACCGTGAGAAAGTGGAGCCTGTAAAGAGCCTTTCAGTGGATGAACTCCTGAACAGTCTTTTATCCTGTGAACTCATCAGTCAGCTGTCTGTGGGTGCAGCTCTCTTTAGAAAACCCCAGTTCAACTGCAACATGCCAGTTCGTGGTGATAAACCTTTCTGCTGAATGATACTCTGTCTCAGCGCTGGTATGGATTTATTCAGCGGCATCTTTTCCCTCCAGCCCTCTTTCACATTCCTTACTGGTTTGTTCCTCTTCCTAATGATCTGGGAATAGCAATGACCACTGATGAGAGCGTGGCAAGAACTGAATGTTGCTCCCAACAATGGAAATGAGGCTTCATTTAACATTTGGATGCTGAGAAAATTCCAGCAAAGAAGCTGCTGAGCTCAGAAATTCAGGCCTTCCACATGAATCCAGCAATTTACTTCCTTTTGACTCTTTTCCACCTAGTTGGAATCTTGCCACCAGCCCTAATCACTGGATACCCAGAACTCAACTCCTGCTAGCAATAAGGCTGTGTTCAGTAAATGACTGCTCTTTAAAGCAGTGTACAGCGCTGTGGCCCTTCCCACCTGGAATGTTGTCCAAGCACCTTCAGGCAATAGTTCATCCCTTGCAAGTAGGAAACTCTTTGAAACCACGAGGCCTTTGCTAGTGGCAAGGCAAAGATACCAATAAGTTTGGGAAATCAGTCCACAGTAAATGGAACCATCAACTTCATTCGGCACCTTTGGCAACAGTCCAGTGATTTGGTTTCCAGCTGATACTATGAATTTCCTGTAGGCACACATTCCTTACAAGCATCGTTTGTCCTTCCCCTTGTGCTGAATTTCCCTGTAGTTCAGCACAGTTTGGATACCACAGCTCCAGAGGTGTGACTCCTGCCTGGGCAGGCCTGTTGCCAGCCAGCTGCAAATGAATATCCTGTTGCTTTTGGAATCTCCTTCCTAAAACCCAATCTAAAATCAAATTGAGTAAGGATTTTCAGTGAATATCACAGAATGGTTTGGATTGAAAGGGATCTTTAAAGACCACCTGCTCCAACCTCCAAGATGTCTCACTTCTGCTGCTGTTACCATGGTTTGCATTAAAAAAACCTTTCCCTTGCTCAGCCCCGTCGTGGATCTGTTTCCCCATCATGTCTACTCATTAAATCTTTTGCAAGAACTAACAGAGAAGCCATCCCAGTATAGGATACTGAGAAGACTGGCAGGACTTCGTGGTCATTGAAGTGTAACTATGACATCTCCCCAGAAGTGCCACTGGAAGAATGAGGGGTGAAATAAAACAAGGGCCACTACATTTATTAACAAGCAGATGGTACCAGAGAGCCCCTAACCCTGGGTTATCTGTCCATTCAGGAGTAAAACAACCAAACAGATTTACTGCTTTTTTGGGCATTCTTCTCTTGCTCACCAATAGATGGGAGCAGAGATTTCTCTACTCATGAAATTTTCAGGCTACAGCGCTTGCAGTTTTTTGTAGACTATGAGGGGCAAAACATAAAACCAAACAATGACAATATAGCTCATTCATGTGTCCACAGGGAGAAGGATATTGTTTTGTTTAGTAGCATACAGATGAGGTTTGTAATGGGAGTCAAATGGAAACCAGGAGTCAGCACTCTTGAATTCTTTAACATTGGAATTCTCTGGTTTGGTATCTACAACTGGTCAGAGGTATTGAATAAGTTTACAACCCCTCGTTGTTATTTCCCAGATTATAGGTGTGTTTTGCTTGGATCCAAGGCTTTACAAAAGCAATTAAACGTGTCCTAAACTTCCATTCTTTTTTCTTACAAGATCAAAGAGGAAAAGCTGTCCAGATGTAAATGGCTAAGCCTCTAACGAGACGATCAGTGAATTGTTTCTCTCTTGTGTTAGGAGCATTTAAATTACAATATTGCACTTAGGGCACTCTGCACTTCTGACTTGCATAGCAGGATCCCAGCACCTAACACAAGCCAGACAAATAACTTCAGCAATTAGCTTTCAGCATAGGTCCCTGCCCTCTGACCTCTCCTGTTCATCAGAGGAAAGCCAAATGCTTTGTTAAACAATATTAATCGGGCCTGGCACTCCTCTAGGGCCGGGCACGTCACAAACAGTTTCTAACAGCAAGAAGCTGTTTGCAAGAAGCAAAATCTCGTGTATTTTCTGCTCAACAGGAGCCTGACTTGGCCATACTGGAGGTGAAGCAAAGTCTGACCTGTTTCTGTGAAAATTTGGGAATGGTAGCTCAGGTACAACCTGTGTGTCACTGTCAGGACTCGTCCAAACTGCCAGCAAGGGAGAGGAGGATCAGTTTGCATAGCCTGAGGTTGGTTGGTTTGTTTGTTAGGAGGATTTTTGGTTAATACCCTCTATTCCGCATAAATATTTTGTGCAAGCGTAATAGGAATATAAATTTAAGTGCCCTTGGAGCTCCCTATAAAGACAAGGGTTGGTGGGACAGAGAGTAAAGAAAACCTCTCTCCTGCCTGGCTGGTGAGTAGGTGCTTTGGGACGTGGGCTGGTGTTCACAGCATGTCAGTACAAACTGCAGGTGAGCTCACTGTGAGGTGCTGCCACGGAATACCAGCGGTGTCTGCAGAGGTAGAACATGGTGCTGAGGCAGGAAGAGAGGATTTCTTCTCTGCTGCCCCTCCTCTGCACCTCACCCCAGACAGGGGCCCTCAGGTTGGGCAGCAGTGGGATATAACCAGGGAGATGCTTTGCCTGAACTTGTGCCTGGTTCCCAGTCAAATCCTTAGTTGCTGATTTGTTTTTCTTTCACTGATGTTCACTACCATGTTCATAATTTAGAGCTGAAACTTCCAGAGACAGGCAGAAGGTAGGAGCATTTGCAGGTTTCCTGAGAGGGCCATCCAAGCTCCTGAAGAGAGCCTAAAGAAAATGTACTTACCTAAACTCATTCAATCTTTTTTTAAAGAAATTTCTTCTTTCTATGAAAAGTGAGTTTACCACCCTTCCTATGAACCCAACTTTCCAAGACATAGAAACCTTCCAGTGTCTTGATCTTGTCCCAGGGTGTGATGTTGGCTTTGAAAAACATTTCTCAGCTTTTTTCATGTCATTTGCTTTACTCAAGGGGAAAGATCTCTCCAGATCCCTTTCACGGCAGGGCTTCTCTGAAGCAAGGATCTAAAGTGATTTTTTTGTTTTCTTAATTCTGGCAGTAATCCTACAGATACCACTACTCTTAACTTGCACAGCTAAAGTAGAAATTGCCAAGAGCTCTGAAAAAAAAAAATAGAGGAAAACAAAGGCAGCCGACTGCATGCCAACTTTGGAAGTTAAAAACTCTGATTTGTAGTTTGGGTGTGTTCCAACTTTATCAAAGCCATGCCTTCATTCTATTAATAAGCTCCACTAAAAACCAAACTCCTCTACGTAAAAATGACTTTTGACTTCCTAATTCAACAGTAACAGCAGCCTTTCTGAAGTGATAATTTCCGTTAGTGATGAGTTAAAAATTAAAATTCAAACCTTATCCTGCAAGAGGGAGCAGTTTCACACATTTTTAGGCTACTTATGGTAAGATGGGGGAGGAGCGCTGCAAAATCACCCAACAAAACATCAGATTAAGACACCGTGAAGGATGCCAGCGCTCCCTACCTTGTGTGCCCCTTCTGATGTGGAAGCCAGCAAAAGCCCTTGTGAAACTCGAGTGCAGAGGCTGCCCCACTGCTGTCCACAAGGATGTGAGGAGGAGCTGCACTGGGGTCGGGCTGCCCCGCTCGCAGCACGCGTTTCCTCTTCATTCCCAAGGCATTCCTGCTGCTCTGCCAGCCAGCTGCCGGCTCCAGGCCCAGCCCAGGCTTTGCACTCAGGTATTTGGCTTTGATAGCCCCCTGTCATTTTGGTTTTACATCATCAGCTCTTTTTGTTGTAAGCCGTGGGCTTCAGATAACAGCGGTGAAAAACAATTTCAAGTGGAAGCAGCACCCTGGGTACAGACCGAGACAGAAAACGTTCAGAAAAACCAAGTACTTCTTACTTCTTGTAATCACCTGCATTACAGCAATCAAGTGGTGACTGGTGTTTGGTGGTAACTTGCTTTGCAGGAAAGACAAAGTGAAAAAGAACAGAAAGAGAGGGTTTTTCTGCATTTCGATAAACATGTAGTTATGGCCTTCAATGACAGATTTGCCAACAGCAAAGAGTAAGACAAATATCTGCAGTTTGAAGTGTCTGGAAGCAAACTCACATATGCCTTCACTGTACTGCTTTTGTTTGCAGAACCTTTCCATCTGGATGAGTAGCAGGAACAGGAAAGCATTTGAAGCTGGGAAAACTACCATACTGCTGTCTATAAAGCACTGATAGGATTTTTATGTGGAGCCCTAAAGAGAATGACATGCGGTGCTTTTTCGGTTTTTGTCTTTTTGCCAAATCCAAGAGCTCAGATGTTTGCAAGCAAAACAAAATAAACTCAGGCATTGAAACTCCTTCCTGAAATTTGCTTGGTGGCTGATGCCATGGCACGTCTCCCAGCACATGCATTGTGCACCCTTGGGCTGTCCTGGGCGCTGCTGTGACACTGCTGATGGCACCCACGGCTCAAAAGGGAAGGTAATTAGCAGAGAATGATTACTGGTGCAGCTCGAAAAGATAAGTAATCTTCTGGGTCTCAGTCCATTGCCTCGGTGTTTTCAAACCAGCACCTAATCTTCCCAGACCCCACTCCGTGGCTCTTCCTTTCTTCCTTTCTTTTCTTTCCCCCACTTTTTTCAGGGGCTGTGGCTTATTCTGATTCACTCCATTTCTTTCTTCTCAAACAGCCACAGGGCAGGCTCGCTGTTGCCAGGGATATGGTCAATGCATGTGACATCGTGCCACCAAAAACAATCCCATTTATTTCTGGTGTGATGGTGCTGAAATCAGCGCAGCCAGGCTGCGAGCAGGACACCTCGGTCAGCCACAAAATTTTGTGAAAAGAATTTTCCTTAAAGGAAGTGTTCTTAGAAAATAGCTCTTGGGGAGAAATGTGCAGGTTTTGCTTGTAAAGCGCTTGTTGGCAAAGGTTTCCTTGCCAAGGTCCAGTCAGAGTATCAATGAGGGATGGTAAACACATGCCATTTTGACAAGAAATTAGTAGGCTACGTAGCACTGTGGAAAATATTAGACTTTCTTCTTCCCCTGACCTCAAAGAGCCTGTTAGGAGATTAAGAATCTCTAGCTCTCAAAGGTATAGCTGTTTTACCGAAATTCAGTTAATGAAGAATAATATTTTGGGAACAAGAGAAAACACCTCTGCAGCATGTGGAGTGTTAGGAATAGATGGAAAGTTGCCTGTATAAACAGTTCAGCAACTCTGGGATGAATTATAGGAGCATTTGTATGCATGATTGCCCATCTGTGTAAAACAAGACATGCAGTCACACGCAGGAATGATGTGCAGGGCAGACCTGTGGGGCTGATATTAACGTGCTCCAAGAACAAGACCTGTCCTGTCACATCCGAATTTGACCCAAGGAAGTTGAGATAAATCTAAATAAGTAAATAAATAGAGGAGGAGGCCTCACTGGGAGGAAACTCAAGGTATGCTATCTACATCTGTGTTTCTGGGTTTGGGGTTTATTTAGACTCAAGTTAGATTTTGGACTGTTACTTCTCCACTTGAAGTTTTTTTGGCAGCTCCAGGAGGGCTGAAGGCTCAGATCCAGCGGGCTCCTCGCAGCTGCGCGGCCCAGCGCAGGCCACGGGCGCTGGCAGGGTGTGGGGAGCTGCAGGACTTCAAACCAGGGATGCTGTCAGGAACTCTGCCTTGCACAGCTCCCCTCTCAAGTACCAGCTGTGAAATGTCAACACCACCTTCCTCGGAGAACACAATTAATTAAACGAGGCCTAATTAATTAGTGTCAGGAAAGCAGATGTAGCAATTATGGCAGAAGTAAACAAATGTACATATTGTAAATTGTTCTGCAAAGGATTTGTTCTGGAATCCCTGTGGCCCTTTCACTCCTCCCCACGATGCTATTGGAAAGGCCATCAGGGAAGATGTAGAGATAAACTGCAAATTGATGAGGAACTAACGTACTTTTATAAGTTTATTTCACAGGAAAACAATCAGCAAAGTGACTGCTTTATTAACCCCTTGGGACTTGGGGGTGAAATACAATCCTGATATTTAATTTCCATATCATGCAACATCATGTGCCACAAATAAGTCAACTGTTTAAAGCCTGTTTAATGTGAATGTGAAAAAACAAATGTGGAGCCACACCAGTCTGGTGTTTGAGTGGAGCCTTCAGACTTTATAAAGGATCTGCAGTGAAAGAAATCCCTCATACATTGTAGACATCTAAGTCAATATAACAGACACTGGAATAGTGAAACACGCTTGGAAAACTCAGATAGAAGAGTTTCTGAATTGCCTTTCAAAATTTCTTCAAGATGACAAAGAGGACAAATTAGGCTGGTTAGGGATGTAGCTGTAGAAGCAAATGGGACTAATGTACTGGAAGCAGCAGTGGAGATACTAAGAAACGAAGAGTACTGTGTGTGAAAGAAAATGCATGGCACAGTCAGTGCCGTGCTGAGGGGAACAGCCCCACGGGCAGCCAGCACAACCACCTCCTAGATCTCAACAGAGATTTTTACCCTTCACTCTCTGCTCTTCTTTGCTCTGCAGGTAATGATGGCTTTGGTGGAGAGAGGATGGGAGCTGGGATGTACTTTACTTTAGGGTAGAGTCAGCTCACTAATTCATGCTGTGAAGAAGCTGTGAAGGTGGAAAACATCCCCTTGCCTTGGTGATGAATTAAAGGATTAAGGTAGGCAGCAGCAGCCTGTGGCCAGGGTGCTTCGAGAGGGAAGTTGCAGTCAGAGGCCACTGCTCTCCCTTCCTCTTTGTGGTTCCCCTTTTTCCCCCAGATGATACTGATATAAGTCAGAAGCTTCCATGGCACATGCCAAGATAGCTCCTTTATTTCTCCAGGTGACAGCATTTCCTGTGCAAAGGACTGCCACGTAAAGGGCTGCTTATGAATGCTGCTCCAGGGATATGGGCTGTTCCCCACCATGGTGAGTGCATTGTCCTGCTAGTGTGAGATATTTGTGGATTTTCAATTTTGTGTTACGGGCTTTGTACTTATGTGAGTTTCTCCTTGCTTTCAAAAGCCGAGATTTAAAGGTGAGTAACTCTGTTTTATGATGGTGCGGTGAGTTGCCAACCTCATGTGGGAATGAGTTTGATTTCTGTTCACTGATACTTGCTTCTTTAGTGCTTGTCTCAAACAATTTTTGTTCCAGTGAGTAAATGAGCAGTGAAACAAGTAATGAGAGGAGTGAAGGTGCAAACAGAATAGCTAGAACAAAGTTGAAAAATCATTCCAACAAAGCCTACCCACAGTAAGATGTGTGAGAAGAGGAAAGGCAGCCTGTTCCTGTGCCCAGCCGTAGGATGGAGAATCTGTTCAGGCAGCTGACAAGGCAGATGGATAATTAGTGTCATGGGTTAGGACCTGGGCAGGCACTGCTGGTGACCTGGCAGTTGCTTTTGGCACTTTATTGGGAAATCTCTTCCTCCTGCTTTAGGTATTGGCAGAATAGCACGGGAGCATCTTGAATTAGGGACTGGGGCAGCAATGAGTGTGCTTGACTCTTTTGGATCTGAAAAGGAAAACAAAACCTTTAAAAGAGTGTTTGAAATCCTCCTTTTTAATTCTCTCAAAGCCTGAATTCTGCCCTTTTAAATGGGACACAGGGCTCTTTTTCTTTCTCTTCTCTTTCATTTAAAAAATTACATTTTTTGTGTGTATTCTAATGCATTTTAGAGTTTTTACAAGACAGCTCTGCCAGCTGTCAGCTTCCAACTACAGCTTCTGTGATCTGAGCACCTATTCAGAGAATGGTAACTTTGCTTTTAATAATCAATGACAGGTTTTACACAAACAGAAAATATAAATAATTTTCAGGGACTTGATGCACTAAAAGCTAACCAGCTCTCTGTAACATCCCATCCTATTTTTGTACCTTGTTTTGTATTTTAGATAACACTTAAAAGGCAGGGGGGTAACTAAGGTAGTTGAATGAAATGCTCTGATAACAAAGAACATTTTCTTGTTTGTAAAATGTCGTCAGTGAGATTGTATGACCTCTGCCTGTGCAGGAATTCTGAGAGTGAGTCCAGCACCATTACTGCATTACAGAGCCCAAGTGTATTTGTGGACCTTGTACCACTCGATGTCCACAGGCATCACCTTTCCTGCCTCTTCCATTTGTGTGTCCTCGTGCCGCACCCACACAATGCTGGCAGTGCCTTTCCAAATCCCTGTTCTTTTTCAGCAGTCAGTGAATGACAAGCCAAAAGCAAATGGGATCAGATTTGGCCAGGCAGGGCAATGTCAAAACGAGGCCCAGCAGGGTGGTGTGGCTGCAGTCTCTGCTACCTGCCTGCAGCTGAACAGGTTCCATCCTCATATCCTGTACATGGGGCTTAATTGGCCCGGCCCCTCCAAGGAGAGGCAGCAGCACTGATTTACTGCACTGTATAAATGTGTTTATAGCTTGGCACCAGCACACTTACGCTCACTATTTTCCAACATGGATTTCCAATAAGCCCTTTGCTCAAATGAGTCTATTAACTTTAAAGTGCCTGAAGCTAAAACTGAATTATGAGAGGCAAGCTTTGGGGGTTGAAGCCCAAAACAGCTGAGAAAGGCTCCTGGAGTCTTCTGTTAGTACCTGTTGTGGTTAATATTTATATTAAGGAAAAATAATTCAGAAAGTAAAAGCAAACCTGGGACACACATGGCCTCAGCCTGAGCTGCCTTTCACTTCAGCTGGCGCTCAGACCCATCCCATTCCACAGGATTATTAGAGCAGCTCCTGATTTAAGCCAATGTGCAATCAGAACATAACCCATTCCTTCCTCTCCTTATGAATTTAACTTCCAAGAGTCACATTTCCCTGTTTCAGCCTGGGGAGAAGCTCATCTGACCATGGTGCCTCTGGCAGTGAATTTCATGGCTGTGTTCAGTCTCTGGTGTTCTGCAGAGCTGGAACACACTTCCCTCTCCTCTCCCAGCCTGGGGGGCTGCACGGAGCTGCTCTTGGAACCTCTCAGTGCTGCCCTGCTCGCTGCTGGAGGGACTGGGATACTTCCATGTGGAACACCAATTACCATCCCTGCAGGGACGGGAAATCAGGCAGAAAGTTTTAGTGGACCCCTAAGTACAGTCCATAATTACCTACCTGTACCTACTCAAGGTTACATCTCTCTTCCAAAGGAATAACACTGATTTCTAGCTGCTATTAGCTTGACTTTATCTGGAATAAGAAGGGAACACCTTAAAACCATGGAGGGAACAAAAGATGTGTAGAGAATGGAATTAAATTAGGAAAAGTAGAGTTTTGGATAAATGTCAGGGGTAAAACAGCCATAGTAATGTCTATTAAACTGCGGAATGATCTCCCAGGGTGAGTGAGTGATGGAATCCCACAGTGTGAAGAATTAAAACAGCATCAGGCAAAGCCTCAGGAAGTCAGCGTCCGAGGAGGCAGCGTGGCCCGGCCGTGGCAGTGCAGGGACTGTGCCTGGGTGGGAATGTCCATTGTCCGTACACTGAACCTGTCCTTGTCCTGTACTCAAATCTGTTGTATTGCTCAAGGAGGTGTGATCTGCAGAGCTTTAAATCCTGCCTCCCTGTAAACTATTGGGAACCTTGCAGGCTAATCCAGCAGCAAGCCCTCAGAGGACACCAGTGACTGTGGCTGATGCTCCCTTGTCCCATCCTCAGCATGTGATGCCTTAAAAATTCTTCAGACTTATGTGAGGTATAACATGGGTATTACTGGGCATTTCTGCTTTAAGAAAAAGAAGTATCCTTTTGCTTTTGCAATTTTTTTATTCCAAGTTACAGGCTGATCCGAGGGAGCGTGGCTGCTCTGTCAGTTGGGAGCTGCTCCCTTTCCACTCCAGTTACTTTAGTACCAGTAGAATGTTTGTGTGGCAAGTGAAAAAAATCCCTGCGCACCAAGGTCAGGGTGCAGTGTCTCACTCTCTGTGGAGATCAGCTTGCATTGCCTTGTTTCTAGGTGACAGCCATATGAAAGACCTGCAGACATAATGAGAGGATATGGTTTTTAATTAAAAATCATAATGTGCTGGTATCACATTATTAAACAAATTGAACTTGTGAATTTTTGCAGAGTACCCAAATTTAGAAAATAGTATTTGTCAGTGCAGTATTTCTTGGACTGCTATGATGAGTAAATACTGGATTGCACAGACAGTCATTCAGAGTAAAGACAGGGGGATTAGATGAGAGAAAATTCATGAACTTGCTTTGTGTAACACTCAGACGTATCACACCATGTGCAGTGATTTTACCATCCAAAACAAAGGTGTGCACACGTGCTAGTCATGACTCTTTTAGCTGTGCTCTGGAAATTCCTGTTTCTGCATAAAAGAAGAAACAGGAGCAGAGAAGCAGCAGGTGAGGAAATGCTCCCTCTCCAGTCTGTTTGGACGAAATGTGGGAAGCTGAGGCAGGGAACAGGGCTGGCTGAACCTGACCTAGGGCTGTGCAAACAAATCCATCTCCTGTGGCTTGACTCCCCCTGAACCTGGGGAACAGGACCACTGTAGGTAAGCAGGATTGCTTCAAAGATACGTGGTGGCAATTCCAGTTTTCCTTTGTAACGCAGAATACGTGGAGCCCCTGGATTTTGTCCAACCACTTAAACTGAGGCACTCAGTTTCCTGTCTTTAGCTCCCTGGCACCAGTCGTGAGGCAGTGCTGACAGACTCTTCAAAGTCTCGTGGTTTGGGTCTGTTCAGGGAAAAAAGCGCCTCTTGCCACTCACCAGATACGCTGGAGGGCTCAAAAAATAGACATGGAAAAGCAATGGCCATGGCTACTGTCCTGGCTCTTCACAAATGTTGGCTTTGCCATTCTTCAGGTTCAACTACTGCTACTTCACAGTGTGCTTCAACTTCTGGAATGAAATTGGTGCCATTTATTTGTCATCTTGGTTTTTTTCTATATATATTTTTATATAGTCTGGAAAGCTTATCCCCTATAGTTTTTGGTTTTACTTGACTGGCTCCACTTGCATGGTAACTCCCTTCCAGTATTTCCCATCGTGGCTCAGAATGGTTGGGGGCTGCACCAGGTGGGAGAGCCAGGATCTCAGTAGAGCTCTGCAGCACAGGTTTACCAGAGATGTCTGATCCAGCAAAAATCTACATCAGCCTGGGACACAGGATAAATCATTGCAATGGAAACTGAATCTTTCATTTGCTCTTTGTATTTTCTGCCCTTGCTTTGGGTTTGTTTTCTTCTCTTTTCTTCTTTGTAATTGTCAAGGCAGCATCTGGGAGTTTTATGAAACAAATGTTACCCATTAAAAGCCCGTTGCTGCCTGCCAGAAAGGAAAATGGCATCTTATTGAAAACAATATGTAATGGTTATTGCTGTCTTGTCGCAAGTTATGCCCTTGAAAAATGTTAGGGACTTATTTAGTAGCAACTGATGGTGAGGAAAAGCCCAACTAAAGCAGAAAATTAACTGTTGCATTATCTTTTACAGCTTCAAACACCATCGTACAATGCCTGGTCTGTTGTGTTTGTGGATGTGTTTACAGTTGCTTCAAGGACAAGGAACAACACTTTTCCATGATGCTTTTGTTGCCTCAGTGTTGGAGTCACAAATAATTCCTGTCTGGTTGTATGTACCGTCCTTGGAGCAGCGATGGAGGCTCCGGTCCTGACCTGGAGAGCACAGCTCCAGCGATGTGAGTAACAGACCCCCTGCACACACAGCACCCCTTGGGCACTGCTTGGGAGCACTGTGCCTCCAACAACACTTTCTACCTTAAATTGGCACCCTCAGCACCTGTATTGCCAGGCCAAGCTGCTGATTCGCTCACAGACTGTTAATATTTTTTAATGTTTCTATCTTAATCTGTTTTGCATTGCCTTTTATTTATTTTACTTATTTTTAAGTTTATCCTGTATTAAAATTAGGATTAATAAATGAATATTAACAGATTGTTACAAGTCAAATTGGGAAGCACAGATCTCTTGGAAACACGACATTAATTTCTGCACTCTGCAAAGCTCCTCTCTCAGCACAGACTGGAACCAAAACT
>VWZT01000571.1:3170-17883 GCA_013397055.1 Pachycephala philippinensis
GATGCCCCGGGAACAGCTTGGCGGCGGCGGCAGCGGCAGGTGAGGATCGCGGTCCCGGCGGCCCCTCGGCGGTGCGGCGGTGTCTCCGCCCGGGGTTGTGAGGCGGCGGCTGCAGCCCACCCGCCTGGCTCCCGGCCCGGGCAGGCGGCCGGCACAGGCGGGGCCTGGAGGAGGCGGACACTCCCCGGGACAGGCGCCGGGTGCTTCCCCATCTTGCCAGAGCTCCCCTGAGCTGTCCTGGCCCCGTAGCCGGGAGGCCTTGTGTGCCAGCGCTGTGGGACACCCGCACAGGTGTGCCTCGGGGCACAGGGGCCGCCGAGCGCTGCGAGCTGCAGGAGGAGAAGGGAGCGCCTGAACTCGTAAAGGCTCCCGGGAGCACCGAAACCAAGAACTGCGGGCAGTGACGGGCCCGAGCAGCGCTGCTGCCTTTTCTGTATGCTTTTCCCCCTGCTTTCCCACACTGCTGCAATTTCTCTCTTCTCCCCTGTACCTGCTTTTTCCATTTTGCTCTGCCCAGCTCCTTGTCCCCATCTTTTAGGTCCTCTCCTCAGGGACCATGGTCATGATATCTTGCAAACATGAAACAAGACCGGGGATGTGTTTAAACTCAAGCCTTAATACTTAATAATCTCACTTTGGATTCTTACATCACTTTCCATCAAGAGTTTTACTAAAAATAAGAAACAAATGAGTTCATTTTCCCCCATTTTGGCTCCAGGCTCCAGAAGCTTTCACCATGCCACAGCTCAATTCCCACAGCCTTGGGCGTCAGGATGCTGCTGTGCTGGGGTGCTGGTGCTCCAGGGTGCTGGTGGGCGCAGGACGACACGGTGGCAGAGTGTGGGTGGCTGCTGGGTTTGGGGGCTGGTGGCCCTGGCCCCTGGCCACTCCCCAGGACACAGGGGACTGGAGCAGGTAACAGGGCAAGTGTGGTGGGGCCCGGCTGCTTCACCTGCAGGATGATCCTCTGCGGCACCTGGACAGGCTGAAAAACAGAACAAAAAATGAAAACACGCCCTAAATCTGCTGCTTTTTAACCTGCAAGCAAGCTGCTTGAGGTTGGTATGAATGCGTGAGGAGAAGGGACTCTCTGGCCCTGCCACCAACAGGGTACAAGGAAGGACAAAAAGGGTCAGATTTGAGGATCTTCGAGAGTTTTCCAAACTTAAGGACTCCAGGATTCAAAAAATGTGCCGCAGAGCTGCCCCTCTCAGGGTGTGAACCCCAGAAACAGGCCTGTGTGCCCCAAATCCACAAATTGGGGACTACAGAGGGAGGTGAAGATTGAGCTAAATAAAAGCTAAAGTATTGGGGTCTTTGTCCCCATTCCTCTTCCCCTTTCCCAGGTGAAAGAACCAAAGGAAAAGAAACAAGCCGAAAATAATAGAACTAAAATAAATAAAAAAGACATAAAAGAATTAGCAAAATTAAAATCCGTAGGAATTGAAAGAAATAGAAATAGGACTAAAAGAATTAAAAAATAAAACTAAAAACCAGAACTACAAACCGCAGAACTACAAAAATGTGTCCGGCACATCCGGAGAGGATGGAGGTGTCCCCGGGTCACCACCGTGAGGGCGGCACTTGCCTGCTGGAGGAACACGAGCTGTGGCGCTGGCAGGGCGCTGGCCATCACCTGCTGTGCCCCGAGCTGAGCGGGCCCGATGCCCCGCTGGAGGCTGGCGAAAGGCCCGAGGTGCTGCACGAAGGGCTGGACGCTGCCGGCCGTGCCGAGGAGCGGCTGCCGGCCCAGGGCCGCCTGCCTGCCGCCGGGGCAGAGCTGCGGGGCACTGCGGGCAGCCGCGGGCTGCGGGAAAGGCTGGAAGCTGCCCGGCTCCCGCCTGGCCTCGGCCTCCAGCAGCTGCTCGGTGATGCCCGCGGCCCACAGGCACTGCTGCAGCAGGTCCCGGGGCGGCCCCGCCGCGGCCCTGCCGCCCCACGGGCAGCCCGGGCCCGCGCCCTCAGGCACGGCCAGGCCCCTGCCGGCCACGCGCCGCCTCCGCTCGGCGCTCGGGGAGGGCTCCCACACCTGGGAAACGCAGGAAAAACACACCGAGGGCATTGAAAATTATGGGACTGAAAAGGAAAGGCTCTCCAAGGAGAAATTTAGAAAAGGCCTACCCCAGCACCTTCAAAAAAAGGCGCTGGCTGCATCCTCTGTGCTGAGAGAGCAGCATGGTCAGTCTGGAATTACAAACATTTATTTGGTGCAGAACTAAAAAAAAAGGGGGAAAAAATAGGGTGCTGTGGTGAGGGGCAGCCCCAGAAAGCGCCAAGCTCTCCCCAGCAGTGGGGCAGCAGCTCTCCCCAGTTTTGGCTCGAACCACCCCAAAATCCCTGCTGGCGGCACCGCATGAGCAGCGGCAAGAACTCGGACCTAAAAAGATCGTGACCTTTGGGGAGGTTTGATGTAGAAACTCAGTTTTTATTTAAAAAAAAAAAAAAGCGTGTGATATGGAAGTTGCATGGGTTTGGGGAAGGAGCTGAGTTGTCACTCACCTTTCTGGATCCAGGCAAAAAATAGTTCAAGGCCTGAGGGTCGCTGCAAAAACCAGAAAAAGGTTTAGGGAGGCAGTGCCAACGCCTAATTAACAAATTAATGTTAATAAATGCTACAGCTAATGACAGACACACATTAATGGTCCAAGAATGATGTTTTATGATCAATTTAAATGATCAGGTGGGTGCTCAGAGGCCAGTTTTTGCCTCCTATATCACTCACACCCTTTATTCTCCTTTCCCCCATAATGGTACAAATCAACAATTATCAACAGTTTCATGATCAGAACAAGAAGTGAACCATTTGGCAAAATATTGTTTGGGCAGCAAACGGAGCCCTAAATGCCATAGCTTTGGGTAAAATAACTGAAAAATGGGATTTATTTCCATTCCATCATTATTCTCTGTACTATTGGGGTGTTTCCAGACCTTTGGAGGATGTTTTCCACCCTTTTCAGGACATCTCAGCCCTTTTGGAGGACACCTCAGGTGAGTTTTGGCTCTGGGAGACCCAGCCCAGTAAGAAGCCCTGATGGAGATTGAGGGTGGTGGAATCCCCTTTCCCATCCCAAATGTGTGGGACTTACTAAAGTACATCTGGCACGCCCCAGCTGTCATTGGCATCTCTGTCAACTGCAAAGAACAGAGAGAGAGAAGGTTGTGTCAGGAGAGCAGGGGTCTGATGATGATGATGATGCTGGTGACCAGACCAGCAGACTCCTCAAGAGGAGGGTCCACTGCTCCGAGGGGCATCAACCCACAAGCAGGAACCTGGAGAGGTTTCAGGGTGGTTCCTCATCTGTCCGCTGGATGGATTTCACTCCGAGTTCTCCCAGCAGGAGCTCATGTTTCACTCTGAAACCCAAACCAGCAGGCTTTTGGCTCATTTTCAGCTCACCAAGGGGCACTGGTGACCCTTGCTCGGTATGCTGGTGTGGGATGGTCCTGGAGATCCTAAACACCTGGAGGACCTGGATCCAGGTGCTGGCAAATCTTGGCAAGAACTCACCTTTAACATCACTTATTTATGCACTTTTATCCCTAAAATTCCACTGTGGCAAAATGGATTTGGAAGGATTTGAGGATTTTCTGATGATAACCTGCAATCAGCACCAGGCCGCCTCCTCCTAAACCCCTTTTGATGAGCAGATCTGGGAAACTGTGTTTTTGGGGTTGTTCTTGGATGTTTTCCCTCTTTTCCGCAGATCTGAGCTGGATTTGGAGGTGCAGCAATATGAAACTACTAATAAAAATCAAGGAAAACAGGAAAGCAAACATCCACTACATCACTAAACTCTAAAGATAAAAATACCTTCCACGATCATCCCCAAAAATTATATTTATGAAGATTTCCCCCCTTGTCATTCCCCAGTGGGGTGGATCTTTGCAGTTGGATGTTTTGCAGCTACCTGGATCTCTGTGAGAGGGGCTGAGCGAATTAAAGCCAGTGATCACAGTGATGAGGGATGGCAGCCCCTGCACGATGACCTCGGGGGTGCTTGATGGAGGCACAGGAATCACACTGGGCGGCACAAGGGCAAAATGCCCTTAAATTAGACCCAAAATATTCCATATTATTTTCAGTGGTTCCAAAGGAGTGCAGTTCTCACTAATCAAGGTGCAGGAGTGAACACCAGGGCCTGAAAATAATCTTTAAAATAACCTTGGAAACAACCATTAAATAATTCCATGCAGGGGTCAGAATTCTCCCTGTAAATGTAAATATTTGATATTCCTTAAATAAAAGCACTTACTTTGATCAGGAGGGATCAGGGAATAGAGGATGCTACATGGGCGGCACCTGGCCATGGCTGAGGGCAAAATTCCCTCACTGGCACGTGGTCATTTGGTCATTTCCACTGCTGGCACCTGGTTATGTCCGAGGGCCGAATTAGCGGGGTCTGAGGGCCAAGTTCTGTTGTTGGCAACCGATCCCAGGGCTGAGGTCAACATTCCCTTGTGGGCACCCAGTCGTGTTTGGGGCCATGCTCCGTTGCCATGGGAGAGGAGCAGGACTGATGCCCTGTGCCCCAGCTGTGCGCAGGGGAATCGCTAATAAAACGGCTTCAGAGTCAATCAGAAGTTGAAGAATGAGAGATTTGATGTGTTTTCCCTGTTGTCAAGGCAGAACAAAACCAAAAGACAACAATAACACCCCCACGGAGTGATGAAATGCTGCCTCAAATGGCCCCTTCTCGCCCCTTTCTAACCCAAAGAACATTTTGGATCAGTTTCAGTTAAAACAGCAATTCCCTGGAGCCACAGTGAGTGTCCCTCATCTTGCAGCTTCTCTGTGGGGAGGCCGGTGCCCTCCCTGCAGCTCCAGCATTCAGGATTTAGTAGCTTTTAATTAATTTTTACTCCTAAACCAGACTTTACAGGGTCACAAGAGTATGAAGATTAAATTATTGGAAGAGTTAAAACTCTTTCCGAGGCAGGAAGTGGAGGAAAAATGTTTTTAACTTCATGGTGATGAAAAAATGGGCATTTTTATGATTTTGCTTCATAAGATCTGGATGAAACTGCCTTTTTTTACCAAAATGGGGATTGTCCTGGGCCTCTGCTGAGCACTTTATGTTTCTGAAACACTTTAATCCTCATGTTGTTCTATGAGGGTGTCATGAAGCTGAAAACCTGTGAGCTGAGAGACACTTGGGGGTAAAAAATAACTTGAAAAAAATGAAATAAAAGTCAAATGAAGCCGTTCCAACTGATTTTTGTGGCCAACCACACTCACAGGATGATTTCCACCCTGGAGCCCTGTCCAAGGGGGATATTTTGTAGTATTTGGTTGTGAGATGAGGAAACAATGGGATTCAGCAAAGGGGGAATGATGCCAAAATCCTGGATTTATTGCCATTGGCCTTCCATGGCACTTCACACCTTGTTAAAGTAAAACCTGGTCACTGGAGCACTTGGGAAACACATTGGGATCCACGGGGAAACATCCTTGGAGAAACCATCTTAGCTTGTTAATTACCACCATTAAATCCATATCCATACAAACAAAGCACTACAGTGTTGTTTAGTTAACACAAGCCTGTTTAATTAACACAAGCCTGTGAGGGTCAACCCAGCAGCGTGAGGCAGACCAAGACTTCTGGAACAGGATGGATCATGATGCTGTGTGTCACAAAAGTGTCACAACAGTGACAGAGATGTGGAACCTGTGACTGGCGATTGTGATCTCACCTGACCAATGCTTGGTGTCCTGAGGAGTGGGCCAGCAAAACTGGCCATTGGGACAACTTGGCTCCTTCCCCTGCTACTTGCATGCCTGCCTTTTTGCAAGTATTCTTTGTCCTTGGCAGCAGCTACAAGCACCAACAAAACGCTTTTGAGAGCTGAAGGTGCTTTTTGGGTAACGTTTGGGGGGTTTTTAGTCATTTTATTGAGCTACAAATATTTCCTTTCCCAGCAGGTGATCTTTCTGGAGGAGGTCCTGATATCCTTTGTCATCTAAAGCTTTTCACTCCGTACCTGAGAGGAGCAATGGCTGCAACAGGGAATGACTTCTTTGAGTAACATTTTCCCCAGCTGGCTTGGACTTTGCGAATGCCCACGGACAAAGGACATGGCCACTGCTCCATCCCTAAGTGTTGAAGTACAGACAGCCTGGGGCATTCCCTGAGAGCAGCCAGACCCAGGTGTTACTTGTTTTCATCACATTACAATCAGGAAAAGTGATGATTTGATAATCCAAGGCTCTGGAGGGAAAGGAAGGTGGCCTAAGGCCCAGAAATCAGTGGGTTTGTTGGACTTTTGGCAGATTAAACAGGGGAACAGACTGTTTTCCAGAACTGTTTCCCTATCAGTAGATGTCAATGGGATGTTAGCCTTCCCCTGATGTTTCTGGGTTGGTGGTTAGAGCTGTCATCCTTGGTGTCATGTAGCAAACTCAGCATTTAAATATGCTTTCAAGCAACAATATTCACATAAAGAATCAGAGTCAATTGGGTTGGACAAGACCTCTAAGGTCATCGAGTCCAACCTTTGGCCAAACACCACCATGGCAACTAGACCGTGGCACTAAGCACCAGACTAAGTCCAGTCTTTTCTTAAATACCTCAGGGATGGTGACTCCATCACCTCCCTGGGCAGCCCATTCCAATGTCTAATCACTCTTTCTGTGAAGAAATTCCTCCTGATGTCCAACCTGAACCTCCCCTGGGAGAGCTCCAGACTCTATATCCTCATGTCCTATTGGTAGTTGCCTGGGAAGAGAGGCCAAGCCCCAGCGGGCTACAACCTCCTTTCAGGTAGTCACAGAAAGTGATAAAGTCACCCCGAGCCTCCTTTTCTTCAGGATAAAATATCCCAGTTCCCTTAGCTGCTCCTCACAGGATTTACCCTCTAGACCCTTCCCCAGCTTCATTGCCCTTCTCTGGACACGCTCCAGCACATCAATGTCTTTCCTCAACTGAGGAGCCCCGAACTGGACACAGCACTCGAGGTGTGGCCTCACCAGTGCCAAGTACAGAGGGACAATCCCTTCCCTGGTCCTGCTGGTCACACTATTCCTGATACAAGCCAGGATGCTATTGGGCACCTGGGCACACGGTTGGCTCATGTTCAGCCACTGTTGACCAGCACCCCCAGGTCCTTCTCGCCTGGGCCTCTTTCCAACCACTCTGCCCCAGCCTGGAGCACTGCATGGGGTTATTGTGACCGAAGTGTAGGACCTGGCGCTTGGTCTTGTTGAACCTCGTACTGTTGGTCTCATTCCACTGATCCAGCCTGTCCAGATCCCTCTGCAGAGCCTTCCTACCCTCCAGCAGATCGACACTCACACCAAATTCGGTGTTGTCTGTGAGTTTACTGAGGATGCAC
This sequence comes from Pachycephala philippinensis, assembly GCA_013397055.1. Lineage (NCBI taxonomy): Eukaryota > Metazoa > Chordata > Aves > Passeriformes > Pachycephala > Pachycephala philippinensis. The sequence continues at coordinate 10,500 of VWZT01000571.1, forward strand.
AAGATCACCTCATCCAGATCATCAGTAAAGATATTAAAGAGGAACTAAGCCCTGGGGGACAAAGTGACCAGATGCCAACTGCATGCAGCACCATTCACCACCACTCTCTGGGCCCTGCCTGGCCATTACCCAGGGAAAAGTGCACCTGTCACCTATTGTCTCATCTCTTTTCAAATGTTGTTTGCCTGCAGTCATTGGCAAGGGAATGAATCCACCACCAAAGAGCTTTTTTCCCCCAGAGAAGATTTGCATGGGCTGGCGGCAAAAACGGAGACCTGGAGCGGGACTTTACAACCTGGGTAGTACTTGCTACCTCAACGTCGTCCTGCAATGCCTGACATACACACCCCCTCTGGCTAATTACCTGCTGTCTCGTCGGCACGGCCGCTTCTGTGAGTACTTTTAGGGATATCTCCTTTTAAATCTCTTGGGCACATCCCAAGGATTCCCAGAACCTGCAATTGGATTTAGGAGAACAGCAGCCCTTCTTTGTTAGCCCCATGAGCTTGTTTTCCTCAAACACTCAAAGCCACTTGTCCTATCAAGGTGCATTCATATTCAGAAAGGCACCTCTTCCTAGCCCTGGGTCTCTGTCTCCTCAAGTTAAACCCTCTTGGCTTATTGCACAGAAAACTTGTGCCAGTTTAGCCTCCCTATGAAGACCATTTTCTCTGCACTAAAATGTCCCAGGCTTGTCAGGACATTGGCACCTCAGAAGAAGAGGAATAGAGAGTCTTCACAACTTCAAGACCTCCATTAGTTTTTCTACCTGGGGATTTTCTTGCTAACGTAAGAAGCTTCCCTCCTTCCTCAGGTCATCAGCAAGGTTTCTGCATGATGTGCATCATGGAAGATCACGTTCGGAAGGTCCTGTATTCCTCAGCCACTGCTATCCGGCCTAGGGCTGTCATCAGGGACCTCAGATGTAAGCAAGTCCAGGTGCTTCAACAGGTTTTCTTCCCTTCTTTGAGGGGAGAACTACTAACTTCTTTCTTAGTCATAGGACAATTTAAGCCTGACATACCAGGAGACGCCTACGAGTTCTTACGGTGTACTCTCAGTGCCATGCATAGAGCTTGTCTGAGTGGAAGCACCAAGTAAGCACAAGAAAATTCCCTTTTCAATGTTCCTGAATCTGTTGGACTCGTTGAAGTACTCCCATCAAGGAAAACCTACGCCCAGGGCTTTCTAAGCTAAACTCTTGGAGGAGGTAACTCTCTGCCTTGCCGTTTATTTCCAGCGTGGACATCTCTTCCCAAGGAACTACCATCATCCATCAAATATTTCAGGGCGTTCTGAGATCCAGAGGTACGTTTCCACAACTGCTTCTCTTCTTGGCATTTTCTGTGCCCTTCTGTCTGCCTGTGACATGCAGCTGGTCCTGTGATGACTGGCGTAGGAGGACCCACGAGCATAAACTGACACCAATTAACTTCCCTCAGCATTTTGATTTTCCTTCCAGTCACATGCCTGATCTGCAAAACAGTTTCTGATTTCTACATGGCCTTCCTGGATATCCTTTTGAAAATCAAAGTAAGATGTTTGCAATTGTGCTTCAAGAGGTCCCAAGGCCCCTGTAGCTTTCCAGAACCAAATCATTTATCTTAAAAACCTCTTTTGCGAGCACAGGGGATCTTGGTGGTGAGTAGGAAGTGGGATGGACAGTGTCCTTCTGCAGAGGCCATGGCACTGGTCTGTCTGTGGTGCTGGGTTCAAGTTGAACAAGAAGCCTTATCCCCTCTGCACCCTTGATGTACTCTGCTCCCCCTTCCCTTTGTCCTCCCTCAACACCCGCCTGGCTCACGGGCTGATGGATTGGATCAGTTTTCAGTGCTGATGCCCCTGCACGCCATCAGTAGCTGAACTGAGCAGTGGCACTGAGAGGGGGCTCTAGATGGCCCAGGAACCCCTGGAACACAGGGAGATGTTCAGTATCACACCCTCTTTCTGTCTCCTTACAAACACTGCCTGCGGGGTCACGGTGGGTCTCCTCAGCATCAGCTGCCNCAGCCTGGAATGGCCTTGAAGTTAGTGCCAGGGTGTGAGAAAGGAAAGGTTGTCTGGCCCTCTTGAGGCAAGATCGGGTGCATTTCAGCACTCAGCTCTGTGCTTGGGTTCAAGGTGTAAGCAGAAGGTTGTTGCCTCCAAGAGGGTCACAATCCATCACGAGCCCAGGGTCCTCACGCTGTGTCTGGGAAGGGCTGATGAACGGACCAGCAGGAAGATCAGCCAGGTGTGTATGCAACTGGAGTGCAGCTTCCTCTTTGGAGCAGAAGATTCCCCAAAGCAGCTCTGACACAAGCTGCTCATATTGGGCTTTTCGTGCTCCCTTCTGGGGAGAGGAGACTTCCCATGGGAAGACCAGCCTGGACTCTGCTCTGGCAGAGCTGCTTTGGCAGAGAACAGTTTCCTCCCACCCAAACCATTACATGCTGAAGGCTATTTCATGTGGTAGCTCAGGATCATTTATGAGCCATCTTGGTTTCTCCATAGGTTGTGGAGTACCCTGAGTACTTGGATCTTCGGCCATACATGTCTGACACAGCTGGAGAACCCCTCCTCTACTCCTTATATGCTGTGGTGGTGCACAGCGGCCACACCTGTCTTGAAGGACATTTTTACTGCTACACAAAGNCAGCTCCTTTCTCACTCCTCCAGGGAGCTTCATCCCTCAACACAGCTCTGGACGACTTTGTGAAACCCAAGCAGCTGGATGGGAGAAAGGGCTTCAAATGTAGCCAGTAAGATGATTTCTTACCATATATTAACACCAGATTCTGCATGCGGGGCTGCTGAAATCAAGCAGAATCGGTTTCTCAGAGAGATTTAATGCACAATAATGAGATACTTTTAAATAATAATAATTTTAAAAAATNTCTGACACAAGCTGCTCATATTGGGCTTTTCGTGCTCCCTTCTGGGGAGAGGAGACTTCCCATGGGAAGACCAGCCTGGACTCTGCTCTGGCAGAGCTGCTTTGGCAGAGAACAGTTTCCTCCCACCCAAACCATTACATGCTGAAGGCTATTTCATGTGGTAGCTCAGGATCATTTATGAGCCATCTTGGTTTCTCCATAGGTTGTGGAGTACCCTGAGTACTTGGATCTTCGGCCATACATGTCTGACACAGCTGGAGAACCCCTCCTCTACTCCTTATATGCTGTGGTGGTGCACAGCGGCCACACCTGTCTTGAAGGACATTTTTACTGCTACACAAAGGTGAAGAGCAACTTACCTTCTGATGGGGAAAAACGTGTGCTGGGAAGACAAACTCTCCTGGCAGTGTTAGTGGCAGCCAAGGCTTTGGGGGAGTTCCTGCTTTGGGGCTGGGTTGGATTTGTTTTGGTGTACTCTTCGTTTGGCAGTTTTCTTTGTAGAAACTCTGCTCTTCCTCTCCAGAGATGGGTGCCTTCCTTTACAGGCGAGTGATGGGCAGTGGTACAAGATGAATGATATGACTGTGGATAGTTGTGGCATCCACACGGTTCTGGGCCAGCAAGCCTATCTGCTGTTCTATGTCAGGTAATAACCAGGGTGACATGTTCAGAATGTTTCCTTTTCCTGGCTTTGCTGTTTATCTTCTCATCCTCCTGAGCGTTTCTGCCATAGGAGACAATTCCTCCCTGCATCCTTCAATGCTGTCAATTCTGAACTGTCCCACACCAGTTCTTCTCTTTCCTTGCTGGGCTTTAGGCTGCTGCCCTGTGTAACCTGGTCCTTGTCTGCTCTCTGAAGCTGGCTAATGCAGAGAAGAGGACTTAAAGGGGCCTCCAGGAAAGATGGGGAGGGGCTCTTTATCAGGGAGTGTTGTGACAGGACGAGGGGTAACGATTTCAAAGTGAAAGAGGGAAGATTTAGATAAGATATAAGGAATGAATTCTTCCCTGTGAGGGTGGTGAGGCCCTGGCCCAGGTTGCTCAGAGCAGCTGTGGCTGCCCCATTCCTGGAAGTGTCCGAGGCCAGGTTAGGCAGGGCTTGGAGCAACCTGGTCTAGGGGAAGGTGTTCCTGCCCATGGCAGGGGGGTTGGAATGAGATGAGCTTTAAGATCCCTTCCAACCCAACCCATTCTGTGATTCTGTGAAATGGAGGCTGTGGGGGGAATGAAGACAAGGGCTTGCTATGACAGGGACAAACCTCATACGAAGACCCCGGGTGTCTGAATTTCCCATTGATGACCTTGGTTGTCTGTCATAGAAACCTCTCAAAAAAAAAAAAAAGACTGAATCCCAGATGAGTCTGCAAAAAATGCCCTAAACAGAGGTCACTCTTTTTTTCTTCAGGTGCTTGGATTTGCAAATGGAAGAAATGGCGGCTTCTTCATCGTCCCATTCCTTCCTCCGTCAGGGGGAAGCCAGCAGCGAGGCAGCTTCTGCAGGACCACAGGGTCTGCCTGGCAGGGTTAAGGTGACACACAGCCAGAGGAGCAGTACCAGGAAGAGGGAGAGGAGCAGATCCCCGCAGCAGAGCAATAAACGCCGCAGCTGGGTCACGGACACCACCAACTACAGCAACCCAACAGCAAGGAGCAGGAAGAGAACGAGTCTTCCAGGTCATGACAACACTCACAGGGATGCCACAGCTCCAGGGCCCTCCAGCAGGAGCTGCCAGCATGCTGCAGCACACAGGGCTGCTCGGGAGCAGCCCCTGCCAAGACAAAGACGGCAGAGCAGACCCTCACAGCAGGGTAAGAATCTCTGCAGACAGTTTGTGAACAGCAGGGGCTACCACCCATCAGAAAGGAAAAGGAGGAAATACTCATCTGGCACCAACTAGCAGAAGACCCAAAGCCATAATTAAAACCCCTTCTCGGCCTTTCATGAATATTTTACAGGGTGTTTCCTTCTCTTTAGGTTTTGGGGCAGTTGGTGGAAACATGCAGTGAGGGATGTTGGTGTGATGGGATTTTGAAAGCTGTGGGCTTGCATGTGCCCACCTGACAATTTCTTTTTTGGAGATATGAAGTTCTATTCACTCAAAGGAACATGGACTGCATGAGCCAACAGTGACCAGGACTGAAATGGGCTGGACAGCTGGGCCCCAGGGCTGCTGCTCATCAGCACCAAGTCTGGTGTGGAGCCAGGAACAAGCAGTGTCTCCCAGAATCAGCACTGGGACCTACCCTGTTCAACATTTTCCTTAACTAATGGTCTGGAAACTGGGGCAGAGGGCACCCTCAGCAAGGTGGCAGATAACACCAAACTGGTGGTGCTTAGGCCAGGGGGTCATCCTGCCATCCTGAGGGACCTGGGCTGGTGTCATGGTTTGACACTGGCCAAATGCCAGCACCCACAAAAGCCGCTCACTTGCTCTCCCCTGCCACAGCTGGGGAGGCAAAAATTTATTGAAGGAGTCATGAGTAAGGACCAGGAGAAAACACTCCAAGGGCAAAACAGGCTCAGCTTAGAGGTACAAAGTGAATTTATTTCTAACAAAGTCAGAGGGGGATAATGAGAAGTAAAACAAGCCCTTAAAAACACCTTTTCTTCCCCCAGCTCCTCCCTCCTTCCCACCAGCAGTGCAGGGAGACAGAGCATGGGGGTTTTGGCCAGTTCATCACATCCATCTTCCTCCTCAGGGATATGCAGCATCACATTCTTTCAGTCTCGAAGAGCCAGGATCCACAAGGGAACCCCTACATTACACTCACGGTTCCTACACCAACAGTGCCAGGACACAAAAGCTCTTGGCTTTCACCTGGCAATGGTCAGCGCTCAAAAAACCACCACACAATGGCGCTGTGGACTTGCAAAAGAAGCCAACGCTCCTTGCCGGTCTCTAAACCACCAAAGGGCAGTTCTGAGTTGAAAACGTTACTACTCTCAGATGAACTCTGTCAGCACAGAAAGATTTCACGGACCTTCCCCTTCCAAGTACAAACTCTTATTTGCACCACACTCAAACGGCAACACGAAATCCTTTTTGCTAATAATTATTTTCACTATCACAGAGTTCAGCTACAAACTCAAAAACATCCAGCAAAAACAGAGCTCACAAAAGTGAGAAAGCTGTTGCAGGCTGTAACCTGAACTGCACCACACGCCCTGGTACCTGCCCTTTCCCTCTCAGCTCTAGGCACCATCATAATGCTTCCATCTCACAGGGTCAGGAGCTGAACTGAACAGCACCAGGAACTGCTCACACACCAAAGGGACCAGGACAAAAAGCTCACCAGCTTGGCTTTTGCATTCCCACTGTAACAGTTCAACAGCTCTAACAGACAGAACCGTATACTGGGAAAAGCAATTAAATTCACCAAGACCACCCGATGTGTGGATCCAAGACTGGTTTCTTTGCCAAAGAGAGGAGCTATGAGCCCCATCTCAAAAGAAATGGGATCCCCTCCTCCCAAAGAGCAAGTATCCAGGGACTGATCCTGTACAAAGGTGCCAGGACACTGGTACTGGGTGTTACCTGCCCTGGGCACTGTACCAGCTGCACACCGAGACTGAGCTGCTTACCTTGCTGAAAATAAATGTACTGCCAGAAATTTCATGACACCACCTCTGAAAGGTGGAAATGATTGGCCAAACTGAGCCTTCCAGGACACTGCCTTCAAAATATGGATACCAACTCCATAACTGTACAAGTTGAGGGAATGCTTCCACACCAAATATGCCAGGACAGAAAGTTGCTGCCGCCCTTGACCTCCACTAGGCAGCTTCTTACCTGCACCTCAGACACTGGGGCTACATGCTTTCCTTCCCATGGAAAAGCATTGCCACCCTCTTTCAGGAACTTGCCAGCTGCAGGTTGGATACCACCTCCAGTATTGAATACATCCAAGAATTGCTCCTACACAAGAGGTGTCAGGACAAAAACGTCTCCCTGGAGTTTAACTCCTCATGGTGTCTTATAATGTGATCCACCAACACCGGGACTATATCCTTTGCTTCCCAAGGAGAGGCACTCTGGGTCACTTGGCCTTGCCCTCAGTCCCATTGCCCAGCTTTGCCTAGATCACCATTGCTTTGTCTTCTCTTGCCTACGTCTCCCTTGCCTTCCATGCAGGCAAAGCAAGGCAATGGAAGTGTGGACAATTCTGGGCAAGGCAAGGGAGACATAGGGAAGGCAAGGCAAGAGCCGTGAGGGGAAAGCAGAGCAAGGCAAGGCAAGAGAATGCCCAGAAATTGTAGGCGAGGCTGAGGCCAAGGAAGGTCAGTCCAGTGATGTTTAGGCCAGGGAGAGCTAGGCAAGGAAATGCCAGGCAGGAAAGGGGCAGCAAGTCAAGGGAGGGAATGGTTCTACAAGGCAATGCAAGGCAGGAACAGAGGGGTTGGACAGGTAAGGCAGGAACAGAGGGGTTGGACAGGCAAGGCAAAGCAGGAACAGGGGGGTTGGACAGGCAAGGCGAGGCAGGAACAGAGGGGTTGGACAGGCAAGGCA
>VWZT01000571.1:36274-52518 GCA_013397055.1 Pachycephala philippinensis
TTTTTTTTTTCACAAGGGGATTAATGTTTTTTTTTTTTTTTTTTTTAGTCCTCAAAACCGTGACAAAAGCACCTCTGCCCCAAAGCCAAACTACCAAACATGACTTGAATGCAAGCAGGGGAGTGTTGCCTTCCTGAGCCTGCCCAAAGGCCAAGCCAGAGTCCTCTTTGTGAGAGATTTTAATGATCTGAAATTATCCTGTCTTCCATGTCAAGAAGAAAACCTTTAAGACCCAGGTATATCATGTTAAAACATAAAAGGGAGACATTTTCCAGAGGCAATTTCAAAAGCGTGGATGTAAAACCACAAACTCCATCTTTTCAAAATGAACACCGACTCTGAATGAAAGTCACTTCCTAAATTAAAAAGTTGCAGTGAAAATTAGTTTCTAATTTTGCAGGTTTTATATTCTTGCTTTGGGGATAATTACAATAATCCAGTAATTTCCTTTCCAAGACACTTTCAGAAAACTAAAACTCTGCTTCTTCATTCCCTCTGTCTCCCTTCAGGAGTTTAAAAATAAAGTTAGTTTTAATGAGAAAAGTGAATGGGCTTGACACCCCTGATAAAAGAAACCAAAACCAACACAGTAATGAATTTTATGCAGTTGTATTAAAAATATCAGGGGCATGAGGACCTCAGCTTCTGCACTTCTGTGCCACTCTCAGCACACAGGAAACCCCAGAATGATGTGGCTGCACTCTGTGTCAGAGAAAGCCATAGCAGCACAAGGCAAAGAGAAGAGGAAGTGCAGACTTACACCTGTGGCCCTGCACAGATCTGGAGGGCAAGGACGGGACGAGGCTGGGTTTTATATCCCAGTGACATATCCTTGTTCAGCAGGAATTGCCGTTTTCTCTTTGGTTTCTCCTGCTGTTGTTTGATTCTTCCCTCCTCCTGCAGAGGTTTGGTTCCTCCTTCTCTGGCTTTAGGCAAGGAGGCAGGAAAGGAACTGCCTGAGCTTCCAGCAGGTACCTGGAAAATGGAATGTCTCAGGCTGATTAAGGATCAAAACATCCAAGGTGCTGAAGGAGAGGAAAACGTGCCCTGGTTGGTGCTGTTACAGCCTTTGTCTCTCCCAACGCCCATCTCGGAGCTCCGTGCTGGCCAGCAAACAAAAGAGAGGCTTTCTCAGAGCATGGGTCCTGCAAATCCACTCTGGATGGGAGTGCAGGCTGCAGGCTTTCTGCACCAGCACCAGCACCAAATCCACTCTGGATGGGAGTGCAGGCTGCAGGCTTTCTGCACCAGCACCAGCACCAAAGACAAAACCACTTCGTGCCCAGTTACAGCTCCGCAGCTGATTCAGGGAATTTGCAGCTGATGGGGAAAGGCCCCATTGCCACCCGAGTCCAGCTCCCAGTTCTCCAAAGAAAGGAATCCCATTCCCTCCCCCAGAGCTGCACAGCTCCCACAGTGCTGAGACAAAGAGAGACAAAGCCAGTAGCCAAAAACTACTTAAGCCATGGCAGACAGGGACAAGGATCATCTCCATGGAACAGTTTATTGTAGTGAGGCTCCGCAGCCTCCCTTGATGAGAGCCATACTTCAAAGGCAATCTGCCCTGGATTATAAACTCTGTAATATCTGAGGAGCCAAGAGCTTGCAATTCCCCATTAAGTGGTATTAATTGCCCTGGTTATCATGCTCTGCAGTTTGACCTAACCTACTGATTCCCCTTCCTCTCCTGCTGCAGAACATCCATCACTTTTTAAAGGGTTCCATAAAGCTACAGGGAAGGCTCTGGTTTGTGTTAGCTTGATTGCTCTGGACTGTAACAAAGCACCCATCACAGCTGCCCAGCCACGCTATCGATCAAGCTTCTCTAATCTTTTCGTGTCCCCAGAGGCGAAGGCTAGGCAAATAATCAAGTTTAACCTCCCAGGGCTTTCTTTCTGGCGTGGAGGATGTCAGAGGCCATGCGAGCTTTCACTTTTTCCTTGTTCCCTTAGAACCCACAGCAGCAGACAGGAGGAGGGAAGCAGGAAAGGCAAGGAAGAAGAACAGAAAGTGGACTTTTCACGTCACTGAACAGCCAAGGGCAACATGCAACACTGGGTTCCTGGCCCAAGAAACACAGGTGTGAACAAGTGGCCTTTGGGCACTCAACAGCCAAAGCTCTTACACAGATCAGCTTTTCTCCTCAGCAACGAGGGATGAAGCCACACGTCCAACACCTCCTGTGGCAAAGCTGGTAGGGAATCCAGCACAGAGGCTCACAGCAGCTGAGCAGGCATGGATGGATGGTCAGTGTTTTCTGTCCTGCACGTTTCCTTCAGCCCTGTTCTGACTGAACCTGTTCTGTACAGGGCGCTGAATTCCCAGGGTGGCTCATACTCACCAGCAATGTCAGTGGGATGTGCAGCAAACCCATCTCCTGTAGGGTCCTCCAAAATCTGCTTCCTCCTCTCCCTCTGGAAGCAACAAGCTCAGGGCTCTTCTGCTTCCTACTACTCAGGGTGAAAAAGGTGAGGAGGAGCTAAGAAACAACAGGTTTAATTCCTATTCCCCATCTCTCCCTCGGTGCTTTATTCCCTGAATCAACAGGAGAAATTCACAGAATCACAGAATGGTTTGGGTTGCAAGAGACCTTTAAGATCATCTTGTTCCAACCCCCTGCCCTGGGCAGGGAACCTTGTGCTAGACCAGTTCTGGAGAGACAGAAAATCTGCAGTATTTCTTCAATAAGAGACCTTCTCTGGCACGGTTTGATACACCTACCTCACAACAGCAAATTAATTCCAGGAGTTTGGCTCATGTCTGCACAAACCCATTGCTGTAGGAACAGTAATTGCACCCTGCCTCATCAGACAGATCTCAGGGAACGAGCTCGGAACAGCTCCTGTCAGTGCAGGCAGGGCTCTGACAGCCACTTAGACTCTGGATTTTCCCAGGTTTTCTTTACCTGAATCCAAGCCCTATCAAACTGTTCACCCTAAGGAAGGATTCCTGCTCAGGATGCCAGATGCTGCCTTCAGCTCCACTCCCAAACATCCACACGGCTGCCAGATGGAGAGTGCAGGGATGATGTGCATGCACACGTGAACGTGGGCCTTCCTCCGGCGGCGTGAATCAGCCACGCTGGAATCACAATACCCAGTCATACACTGGTAAATGGTTCTTAAAAAGGAGTTTTAAAGGAACTTGAGCAAAATTAAAATATCGAACTAGCTGTAAGATTAAAAAAAGTGAGCTGTAAACCTTAGAAGGTAAACCCAAATTTGCCTCTAACACAAAGAGAATTTTTAAGAGCAATTCACTCTGTTCTTCAAGGAGATTTTTCAGCCTGGGCTTGCACTCACTTTTTCAAAAAAAGGCTGACCTGAGCATTTTTTTGTTTCTTTCAACCATAACAATCCAACCCAAAGCCATTTCTTTTTGTCTGGCTCCTTCCTTTCTCTGTATTAATTTCAATTCAATCAACGAGGCCGTTGCATAACTGTTGTTTGTAATTGCTGTCACGTCAACCCTGAAACCGATCACTGCAACACTGAAGTTATATAAAAGGTTTTGTTAGGATTTTTGTTATTTTTCTCGTTTAAATTGTGGGAAGATGAAGTCCTACCCTGGAGAAATGTTTTGGTTTTCTGAGCTCTGTTGTCTATTAGTCTTGTGCTCTGGTGTCTTTTCTCTCCAGTTTTGTTTTACACAGTGCAAGGGTCTGTTTATGCACAGAAACTCTCCAAATACAGTTCTGTGCACAGGCTATAAAATAAACTGTGCTGAGTCAGAGAAGCTACTGGCAAAAGTAAAGTTCACAAAATGGGTAAGCTCTTAAGGAGCAATTTAAATTTCTGGAAAGGCAGACTGTTTAAATGCTTCATTGGCTGGGATTGTAATTTACCTTGTTCTTCCAAAACCAGTGGACTGTTTCCCTGCAATGATGGAGTATCAAACCCTGTGGGATCATTTCTCCTTGTGTGTGTCTCTTCACTTAAACACACAAAAATGATCCTGGAACTGAGAGTCAGCTCCTCTGAACTCCTCACAGTGTCCTTGCTCCTCTTGAGCTCTCCTGACCATCCCTCTGACCCAGGGGTGTGCTCACCTGGGAGGGAGACTTCTCCCTGCCCCCAGAGAATCCACATGATCCATTTTACCATCAGTTTCCTCATTTTACCATTAGTTTTCTCATTTTGCCATTAGTTTTCTCATTTTACCATTAGTTTTCTGTCCTTCTAGAGGCACAAATGCCAGGGCCATACTCACAGATCTCTCGGGCACAAGGTAGTTTGAAAGGCATTCTGCACTGCAGACAGAAATGCTTCAAGCCAACAAATAGTTAAGGACTTAATTTTGGCATAAGGGAATTCTACCCAATATTTATTCCATGTTCCTTCAAACTTAAAGGCAATCTGTTTGTAGCTGACATTGCTTTTTCTTAAAAAAGTCTAGACTATGTTAGACTCTACAAAGAGAAAAAAACTAAAGAGAAAAATATACTGAAGTACCATCAATGATCACTCCCTCCTAAAAAAAAAAAGAAGAAAACCCTTCAAGACCACAAAATAGATCTGCTTCCTTACAGGATCTTGGCCATAAACCCTGCCTCCCTGTGGAGGAGAAGCTTGTTCAGAGATGGGCATGGGATAGCAGGAAACCACACCTCTCCTTTCCGCTCCAAACTCAAGAGAAGCTTGTGAGGGCTAACACAGAGCAAAGCAAGGCTCTTACTGGAGGTCTGAGCTTGTAACCACTGCATCTGAGAATCACCCAAGAGACAGCAGTACCAGCTGATGCCTCACATTTTAACTTTTATATTTTTCAAACTCTGCATTCCCAGTGTGTAACTCTGCAGTGTCCTGCAGCCTGGGAGCTGCTGCTCTCTCATGCTGAGACAGACAGAACAAAGCCTCTCCAGGCTGCTCTCCAAGGACACCCAGCCCGGCCTAGGCCCAAAATGTGTAACCCAGCATCTTGAGAAGGGGGGCAAGCTGAGGGGAAATTCCATCATTAGCTAAAGTTCAATTGGTGAAATTGGGTTGAGATGCAAATGGAGCAAAGCTATAAAAGTGTGAAGAACTCGTGACTCGGGGTCCATCTTGGGTACAGCCTTTGGCCTGCCCAGGGTGTGCCTCTGAAGGCCTTTCAAATCAATATCCACCTTTATTCCCTTCCTCCTGTCCAGTCTCTGTTTCTGGGTTGGCCTCTTCAGGCACTAAGCTGTTCCTGTGGGGAAGCAGCAAGGAAGGAGTTGGTCAACTGATGTTTTCATATGGTCGTTGTTCAAAATTCCTTCTGAATGAGCACACAGGGATTGCGTGAGCGCGTCCAGGGGAACAGGCAGCACTCTGTGGGAAAAAACTGTTACCTTCTGAATGATGGGAGCTTTACAAAACACAGATTTCAAGCACCTAGGGAGGCAGGTGGGAGACTGGGAATGCAGTTCACCCAGATGCAGTGCATGCATTCCTAAAGACACTCCCACAGGAATCCAGTGGTGTTTGAAATAAGAGGTGGGGGCGTGTCAAAGTCAGGGCACAGCCTCTCACATTAACACACAGCTACATTGAATTCATTAACTTTATAATTTGGATAGAACAGTTCAAACTTCATCAGTGAGGTAAAGGTTCAAGTGAGATACACAAATAGGTGCTGTGAGTTTCTCTTTTTTCTTCACCTGAGACCTTGTGACTGAGACAAATGCAACTCATGCTCGAAGGCAATTAACTCAAGCCCTCAGAGTGGTTTTCAAACACAGATCTCACTCGGGGTGTTTGTGGCCTATTTCTCAAGGATTTGTGAAAGGCAGCTGAGGAAATCAGGGCTACTATCAGTCAATCTGCTATTCAAGCTCGTGTGCTCTGAGAAGCTGTTAACAGATCCCAAACTCCGCAGTGGCTGCACCCCAAATCTCTGGGCTGTAAGAAAGGCTCTGCCATGGACACACCTGCCCTGCTCTGCATGCTCAGGGCCTCACAGCAATCTCGGCTCTCACAGTGCTGATGTTACCTTGGGACTCTGGAGATGCAGCTGGTGGAAAGTGCTTTATGCATAATCCAAGCCAGGTTTCTCTCAGCAGCTTCATTTTCCCGGGATATCACCTGGGCAGGAATGGTGCAATCAGCCCTGGAGAGCTCTCGTCCCTGCTCTGCCACATTCTCGGTAGCTGAGTTTGCTCTCGGCTCAGATGCTCTCCTCTATGCAAAAGAAGTAGTCCTTCATTACTGTCAGGAATAAAATGCTTAACGCTCTAAGGAAGCCACACAGAAAGCTTCAGTAGCGTGCCCTTGCTTTGTTAAGGATGGCTGAAAGATGTTTCACACTAAACATGTGGTTGTGCTTTGGAAAAGCCTGCTCCAGTCACCAGCCCAGGCCTGGCCATCCATTCAAGGTCTGCCCTGCTCAGCTCTGGGGTGATGTGTGTGTATTTACAGCTTCTCTGCTCAGTTCTGGGGTGCTGTGTGTGCATTTACAGCTTCTCTGCTCAGTTCTGGGGTGCTGTGTGTGCATTTACAGCTTCACCATCCATTCAAGGTCTGCCCTGCTCAGCTCTGGGGTGCTGGGTGCGCCTTTACAGCTTCACCATCCCTGCAGGGGTGCCCTGCTCAGCTCCGGGGTGCTGGGTGTGCATTTACAGCTTCACCATCCCTGCAGGGGTGCCCTGCTCAGCTCCGGGGTGCTGGGTGTGCATTTACAGCTTCACCATCCCTGCAGGGGTTGATGTGTGTGCCTTTACAGCTTCACCATCTATGCAGGGGTGCCCTGCTCAGCTCCGGGGTGCTCTGTGTGCATTTACAGCCAGGCTTTAATTTGGGACACTCGGAAGCATCACTGCAGACTCCACATCGGGGCTGGCTTCAAAGAACCAAAATTTTTGCTTTTATGGGAGACCCAAGCCTTTACCTCACACTTCATCCCCTCCAGAGGCCTGACCAGATAAACTCCCTCTTCCAGTTATGCTCTTGGTTAAGACACTTGTCCCTACGCATGGTCCTCAGGAAAATGAGAACTCAGGATTTAGGAACTCTCAGCCCCTACCCAAGGTCCATCATGCTCAACTACTCTGCACCAGGGAGAGCTTTTCCATTTCGCTTCTCACTGCTGTGTCAGACACTGAACACAGTTTGGCACCTGTGTATTGGTCACTCCAGCCTGGTCCAGGGCAGTTAGCACTTCAGCCAAGCAGGTACAAACCTCCCATTTTCCTAAGTTATGTGTTGATCCAGGTGGGCTCCAGCTCACTCAGACAGGTGGGTCTGTAGGAGGAAAATGATTTTAATTGCAAGGGTTGTAGAAACAGCAGAGATGGATGTGAAGTCCCACGACTCTGGGCTGTTTCAGGACTGTTTTGAAGCTCACAGCTGCCACTACAATGACTTTCTACTGTCCTTTGTAAACATCTTCTGCTTTGGCTAATTTGGCTAGGCTCCCCTTGGCTTTCCACCAACATCACCCCATGGAAAGTTGGCCCCACCACTTTTGCAGAATGAGGTCTAAAGAGAACAGGAACAGAAGGCAACGTAATATACAACGGAAAATGAAACAGAATGTGTACTTTATTCTTCATACTCTTTACTCAAGTAACCATTCATTAATGTTAGTTTTGTTTTCAGCTACCTTTCTCCCAGTGCCAGCTTCAGCACCAGTGAGTTCTCCTCATATCAGCTATTTTGGGACTCATTATAAGCAGAAGGTGTAAGAGAATGCAGCTCAAGGGACAGAGCTGCACCTTCTTACTGAAGGTCCAAGTTACTGTGTTGCACTGCAAGACAAACTGTGGCAGAGTTAAATAACGACACAAAGCAAAGATATACTCCATAAAACATTAATATTTTAATGAAAAATCTTAGCTTCATGTTTCTATCCAAAGACACTCAAAACTAGTTTTTCTCCCCCCTTAATTTTGACCTATAATGGGACCAGTTTGGAGATTTATTTTTTTTTTGTATTTTGGAACATTTTTTTTTAAAGATTAAACAACCAGGCTAGCAAAAAGGTACCCAATACATACTTTTCTTATATCAAACAAGCTAGTATTTCAATACAATGTAACTATACAGAATATATACATTACACGTATGATCACAAAGCAAACACTACAGGCTCAGAACAGATTTGAAAAAACATGATATTCACATTGATTACAATAACTCTAAAAATGATTGTAACGTTGAAACGGCACTTAGTTTACAAAAAAAGTCACAAAAATATATATAGCCACCAAGAACTATGGTTCCTGAAAAATACTAATAGCCAGATAGTATTATATAAAATGTGAAGTGTATTTAAACATCGTATACATTAAAAAACAAAACCAAACCCCAAAACCAATTCTGTTAGGTCAATAAACATGCCAAGTAATCTAGCTGTGGCCAGCATCAACAAGAGAAGCTGTACTGGGGATGAGATGATGACTGGATATACGGCTGGTGACTGGAGACTGGCACAGTTAAGGGGGTTTCACTGTTACAAAAATGCACAAAGAAGCCCAACAATAATTTAATTCACATTTTTTTTCCTCCAGCTTCCGCTTTTCCCTCTTGGGGGTTTCACACAGGGCAGCACCTCGAGTGAAGGCACTGCAGGAACAGAG
This sequence comes from Pachycephala philippinensis, assembly GCA_013397055.1. NCBI lineage: Eukaryota > Metazoa > Chordata > Aves > Passeriformes > Pachycephala > Pachycephala philippinensis. Next base: position 44,811 of record VWZT01000571.1, read on the forward strand.
CAAGGAAGCTGTCCAAGGACTCGGTGTAGCCAGGGTTACAGGTCAGAATATCAAAAGCATGCATCAGCTAAATGAATGGTGAAACAAAATCACTCTTCTGGTGACTTCAGCAACCCTCAGGAAGACTGTAGGTACAGCTGCCACACAGGCTGGCAGCACCAGATTCCACTTTTTTTTTTTTAGTGCAATCAGATTTGTAGCTGAGACCTGTGGGACACGGAGTTACTGCGCCAGCACACACGGAGTGAACAGAAACCCAGAGCAGTAAGTACTGTTGCACTAAAAAAATTCACATTTGTTCCTTTTATGGTACATTTCCTCAACACTTGGAACCCACTCGATTTACCAGGTACCTCTGATGTGGCTGAGGTACTGTCTGGCCTTGAACCCTCTTACCTGCCATCACGATGCTATGGGATTTATTATGGCTAGAGTTGGAGATGAGAACCCTCCAAAACTGCATTTCACCTTGTGAGCAAAACTCGAAAATAACCGGCCTGAATGAAAATTAGCTGTTTTCCATATTCTGATGGTGTGGAAGTTGCAATGGATGGAGGAGCAGCAGGTGCTCCTCCATCTGAATTCTCTCATCCCTGCAGGGTGCACAAAGCTCCCGCTGGATTTGCATATAAAATGCTTCCTGGTTTGTCTCAGAGAGAGACCAGCACTCAGCTCAGCGCTCCCACACCCTGGGCTGCAGGGTGCAACCAGCAACCAAGAAGCGACTGAAGCCCTCATATAAAAACTTTAAACCCTAGCTTAAAAACAATAAAATTTCATCCCGCAGGGGACATATAGGGATCATAGTCTTATAAAATATATTTGACTGCATTGGCAGCTATTACTTTTTTAAAAAGTTTAAATTCACACCTTTTAGACTCAGAATCCATGTGAACCCAGAACCTTTTTCAACAACCGAGTCTACTGATCTCTCAGTATGAGAGGCTTGACCGTGGTCTCTGCGAGCCTGACAACTGAACTCCAGCTGTGGGAAACACCACTTGTGGCTGACTCTGCTCTGAGCACCAGGGTTGAACCAGATCAACCTTGACCCTTGTCAAGCAGAAACAGAAATGCATACTAAGTAATGTTTGTTTTTTTGGGGGGAAGAAGAAGAAATAAGAAAATGCATTCCAGAATTCAAAACCCTCTGCTAATGTACTGAAAGAAATTTTTGTTTTAGGTTTAATCCCAAGTGTAGTTTAAGGCAAGTTTTTTCTATTTATCTCTCTTGCTTTATTTGAAATCCAAGCACATTACCAACATAAATTGTTTAAAGATGCCCTGTGTTTTTACATTTCTCTTGTGAAGAACACCAGCATTTCAAAGAACTGAACGTTTCCAACAAGTTGGAGAGGAGAAATAAAATGGTATTTGCATTTAAACTATATTCATTTCTATGGAGAAAAGAGATATTAACAAGAAACAATTACAGACAGGAAAATTAACAAGTAAGCCCAACCCTAAACCAATCAAACAAAATCCTCCAAGAACTCTATTGTTCCTCCAGTTGAACCAGACTGAAAAGTGAGAACTAAATTAAGATGTTACCCAGAGATCAGGAGGTTGAAAAGATAATGTGTAACACACAATGCAACGAATACTGAGCCCCAGGCCTTGCCTTGTACCTTGGTGTTAATGATCTTTACTTCTTTTCAAGGAAGAACAGATCAGAGCTATAAAGTCTTTGTAACTTTCCCCCTTCTCTTTGGTATTCTGAAAGCAATTTGCCTTCTGACTCAAAATTTTAAGTCTTAAAAATCCAATATCCAGATATGTATTGAGTACTTGCACCTTCTCACCGATGAACTCTTTAGGAAAATACTTAAGGGATGAAAATGGTCAGATTCTAATGATCAGATTATGTCCACCACCTTATACCTGACCACCTTTGATTGTTACATCTCCACAGTCAGGAAATGTGGTTGTGGGTGAAGCACTTTTCAGAACACAAATCACAAAGGACTCTCATTTACCTGCATAACACGTCAGGAAAAAAAGAAAATGCTGTGTTTGAGTTCAGTGTTGTAGCCCTCTAATTCAGGATAAAGCTCAGCAAAAGGCATTGTCTTGTCTCACTGGCTTCTCAGTTAGAGAAATCAGAAGCGGAAGAGAAATGGTCTTTAAATTCAGCTCATCAACAGGCACTGGGCCATTTCACTGTACAGCAGCCCAGAAAAAGCGTTTCTCCTTCAAGCCCTTTTAAGAAGCCTCACAAAGGTAGATACACAAGACTGAATTGCAGCACAGAACTTCTTTGCAGCATGTTTCTAAAACACCCTTTGGATCTGGTGGAGAAACCTCATTCCAGCAACTTGGAAAGTACTTAAATCCCAACTGTTTTCGCTCTATTTAACTAAAATATATGGGTTTTACCTAAAAAGAGAAGAATTGCTTAAGTCACTGAAACCCTTTAAACTCTTTCCAAAGGTCAATAAACTTTTTTCCTTACAAAAGTTGGCTATTAATAGAAAGAACTCAGACCCAGAGAGTATCAGAGCTGCCTAGGCTGACTGAATACAAATTGATGTGCAATATAATACGACTTTTGTGCCTTCTGTTTCTTCAGAAGCAACCTTTCTCTATTGGTTTCATTTCCCCCTCATGTTTGCATAAAACAATCCAACCAGAAAACAACAATTTACAAAAAAACAAGACTGAAAACTAAGGGAATATATCATGCCTTTGGAATACTGAGATCAAGCAATACCTACTCACTCAGCACATCATCTGTAGGCCACGGGCATTTGGCATCAAACACTGAGTTAACTTCAGAAGCTGTAAGAAAAATCACAAATCTCCAAACCACTTCCTAACTTAGCTTTGTGTTAGTTTAAAAACAGTCTCGTTTTTTAGTGGGCGGGAGGAACTGCTCGAAGCTTCTCCTACGCCTGGCACAGAGCCAGTGGCTGAGGCCTCTGACCACGGGCAGGTTGCTGGCCCAGTGAGAGAAGGTGGTAACGCCTGCGTGATGACAGATTTAAGAAAGAAAAAAACGCGGGAAAAACTCTTTCTTCCTCCCCTCTGAGGGACGGCAAGGGGGCTGCCAGGAGCCATCCCAGTGCCTCGAGCAGCCACACAGCCGAGCCCATGCAGCGTTGGGAGTGCCCATGTGGCCAGGGCAGCATGCCTGGTGCCAGTGGGGAGCGCGTGGCCAGCGGCGAGGGCCATGGCGAGCAGTTCCCCCATGCAGAGCCCGGACAGGATCACCCTCTTGGCGTTGTAGAACTCTATAAAAACTTTTCAATTGACAGAGCTTGAGAACAAACGAGCCTATGGACACCAACTCGCTCCCAAGTCAGAGAGGAGAAGATGACGACACAAGAAGAGAACCAACGTGGCAGCACCAAGGGCAGTGAAAAGAGGGAGGGGCTTCGAGCGTCAGAGCTGAGATTCTTCTGCAAGCTGTGGTGATGACTATGATACAACGAACTGTTTCCCTGTAATTCATAAAGTGCATGAGGGGAGGCAAAGATCCACTCGCAGCCCGTGAGGAAAAGTGCCCACGCTGGAGCAAGTGGATGCTGAAAAGCTGTCATCGAGTGAGGAACTCGAACAGAGAGAGAAGACCCTTGCTTCCAGAGACAGAGAGCCCTTGCTTCCAAACTAGGACAGCTTATCCTTAAAAGACTAAACCCCATGAACTAAAATGACTTACTTTCTTCCCAGCCCCTCTCTCTTGCCCACCGACTGCACAAGGAGAGAAAATATGGGGTTTTTGGTCAGTCTTTCATTTCCTAGAAATCTTTCTTCAGTATGCTTAGGGAAAAGTTTCTTTCTTTTGCTGTGCCTTGGGATCCTTACCACGGGAGATAGTTCTCTGCAAATTTGCTGGCGTCTTAATTTTCACATAGCAGCCCCACCCGACCTGCTGCAACGTGAGTCCCTCCCATGAACATAATCTGGCCATGGTTTAAGGATTTCAGTTTGGGAAAACCTTTGTTTTCCTTTGTGGTTCCCCATCTACAGACAGATCCAGTCAGGAGATATTTGTCAGGCTTGCATAGCTATACACTTTTCAATCATTCCAAATTCCTGGTGCACCTTTAGACTTTCCACGCCTAACCTTAGCTGGGCAGATCTGTTTAGGCTATTTGATCAAGCAGTTTCTAAAAGGACTGGAATAGAAGAAGTAGGAATACCTGGCATTCATGTGGGATGGACAGGGATCATGTGTTTTGAAGAAGTGCGCGACTGTTCCTTTCAAAGCCGCTCACCATTTCCAAGCACAGGGGCACAGTGAACGCTTTGAAAAACAGCAGGCACATAGAGGAAGTCTCACTTCTTTATGTAGAAGATTAAAGCATCCACTGAAAACTAGTCAAAACTGTTCAATCATGATCTCAATTGCATCCTTTTGTTTATCATTTGAAAAAGGTTTCCTCTGATTTCTTTCTCTTAACCAGAGGGCCTGCAGAAGCAAGAGAAACTTAATGAGCTGCTCTAACTGTGGAAGAAGGAATAGTTAAAGTGATCTGAATCAGTTGTTCTTCTTTAGAAGTATATCACAGCTTCCATGATGTTCTGACAAGATCTTTTTTTGTGCAATCAGTCTTAAATATTTTCACAGAAGTGATCATTCAGTCATGAAAAATAATGTAACATCTGTCGCAGTTTTCAGTTTAAAGCGTAGCTTACAAAGTAATAAGGGGAAAATCTCCCCACTTTTTGTTTACAAAAATTAAATTAAAATGTACAGGACCAAACACAGGCACTTTCCAAAGAACAAAAATTAAACCAAACCATGAATTATTCGATAGTGATAGATGACAGCTCCGGTTTCGGAGGGTCACCCGCGGCTCCCTCAGCAGTGGCGTTAGTCTTTGGCTGCTCTGGCACATCTTCTTCCTTCTCTGCCAACCCACCCAGAGACCCCAAGGGGAAAGTGCTTTCACAATTCTGAGTTGACGACACCTGTGAAATGACAGGCATTTGGACAGAAGAGTTGTTTTCAAAGCCATGCTCCCCTAGCTCATACTGCCCGAGGGTCTCCTCTTGTTCCTGGTTTAAGTAGTCCGGTACTAGGAAGTCACTAGAAGAGGGTAAAGGACAGAAGAGAAATGTCATTTGTCACACCATGGTATCAGCTACATCACACAAACTACACACTGCATTGCACAGAGAACAAAGGTACTCATTTCACATTGTCCAAGATCGTGGCAGTGACATACTCCACTAAGCACCATAACCTGCTTCTCATTTCCACACACACAGATTTTATTCAATGGCATCTATTTCACATCCGTATTTCCTACACAGCAACTCCTTATTATTAGATTGTATCACCTTGATGAGAGTGAAAGTTAATGTCTGGAACACATTTGGCACTGAAAACCTCATTGAAAAAAAGGGAGCACTCAAGCTTTAAAAATAGAAACAAAAATGAGTCTAGCACTGGCAAAATGTGGCTCTTCCCATGTCTGAGGTACAATATCCCCCAGAGCAGCAGCACAACTTCCTTTTCATCCTTTCTGGACAACACTTCTCCTACGTACTCTTAACAGCTGAGGGCTGAGTGGATCCAAAGAAAACCTATCAAATGCTCCAGTTGTATTTTCAGAGCATGAGGACATAATGAAAATAAATTTCTTTGCAAGTTTTCAGCACCAGACACGAAGTTTGTACTTGGGACAAGTATATACATGTATCATATATATGCACGTTTGTATGCTTTGGTTCCACCTGGCAATGAGTCAGTTAAAAGAAATCCTTAAATGACAGCAGCATTCACTGCTCCAACCCAAACTCACACTCAGCTCTGCTAAACCTCGTGTTCATCAAATCAGACTGAAGGAATTGTGAGATATGCCAAGTCTTTTGCGCCCTGATAAAAAAAATGTCCAAGTGGCCCTTACTATTTCCAAACCTATTAGTCTAATCATTTAGTAATGTTATCTAGAAAACGAAAAAGGAGAAGGTTTGGAGTCATGCAATCTTTCCACAGTGTTAAGCAAGCACTTAAAACCAAGTAGGAAGTCTGTGCCCAATGAAAGTGAACAGGCTATGTGCAAGATTTTGAATAGCAAATCAATATCAAATCACAGATACGGTAGTATAGAACACTATGGCTTCACACCATTAGCTTGGCCATAGGTACTACTGAAAAGAGAAATTAAGTAACCCAGAACCAGCCTCTGCATATCACTGGATTCTTCACTGGCCTCCTATATAGCTCCCATGCTGTAAGACAGGTCAGATACAACAGAGAGCGGAGCAGGAATCAATCTGACTGGAATTAGCTGGCAGCCTGATGAGAGGCACAGCAGGCTGCCCTGAAACAGGAAATGATGATCTTAANTGTTAGGTTTTTGCTGTGCACCTCACCTGCTCTGGAAGTAGTTTGCTAGCTCTGATGCTTCATGGTTCAAGCTCCTCAGGTGAACGATTAAATTTCCAGAGTTGGTGAACATGGCGCCACATGTTTTGCACTCGTAAATCCGAGGCTTGCGGATAATGTGCCGGGAAACGCGCATGTGGTGTTTATATTCCCCGAAGGAAGTGAAAGTGGCACTACATATCTGGCACCGGAAACAGCGTTTACCTTCGTGCTTCAGGCGATGCATCTTGAGCGAGTAAGCTCGGGTGAACTTTTTCCCACAGCGGTCGCACTGAAATGGTTTAATGCCTGTGGAAGAGAGAGCGCAAACACGTTCAGCTTTTGGAACCACGAGTCCCAGGCAAAATCCTCCCAGAGTGCTACAGCACAGGGACAGCAGCTGCAGCCGGTCACAGCAAAGCCCTGTTTGAGGAACAGATTCTCTGGTTAGCTTTAGAAAGGCAGAAACAATTAGAGAGAGCGGAGCTGCACTCCCTCAGTAACAACCTCCAGCAAATCTCATCGCTGTGACCTGTCCCGAGGCTCCTTCCCCACGGTTTAAACTGAACACAGCCCCCCATGGATTAGAGCATGGTTAAGATCCCGAGGCACAGCCAACAAGGACCTGATGCTGCAGTCATCTCCAATGCCTTTGAACTCCTTTGATCTCGGGAGATTCTTGTGCCAGACTGGTTCCCAACAATGCAATTATCAGCCTACCCTTAATTGCAATGTTTTTTTCTGGCTGCCTTTGGCTTCAGAGAAGTGTTCTGGCAGAGGGACTGTGTGCACACGGATGCCCCTGTAATGCAGCAGGAATGGTGATAAAAGAGGGCAGTGGAAGCCTTTAAATTGCGTGGGAACCTTGCTATATGTCGTGGTTCGACACTGGCCTGACGCCAGGCACCCACGAGAGTCACTTGCTCATCCTCCCCTGCCACAGCTGGGCAGAGGAGAGAGGGAAAAAAAATTAACGGAGGGTTCATTAGTTGAGGTAAGGACCGGGAGAAAACACTTCAAGGGTAAAAACAGGCTTAACTTAAAGTTACAAAATTGCTAACAGAATCAGAGGAGGATAACAAGAAGTAAAATAAACCCTTAAAACACCTTTTCCCCCCAGCCCCTCCCTCCTTCCCACCGACAGCGCAGGGAGACAGGGCAGGGGGTTTGGTCAGTCCATCACCAGGATTCTTTTCCGCTGCTCCAGGAGAAGAATCCTTGCCCTGTGAGGCTGTGGGGTCCTTCCCACGGGAGACAGTTCTCTGTGAACTTCCCCGGCGTGGGTCCACTCTCACGAGCAGCAGCCAAACCGCACCTGCTGCAGCGTGAGTCCCTCCCAGGGCACACAGTCCTCCCAAAACTGCTGCGCTGTGGGTCTCTCCTTCCACGGGC
>VWZT01000571.1:52859-80609 GCA_013397055.1 Pachycephala philippinensis
GTGGATCCCCAGGGGCTGCAAGGGCACAGCTGCCTCACCATGGGCCTCACCACAGCCTGCAGAGGAACCTCGGCTCTGGCGCCTGGAGCACCTCCTGGCCCTCCTTCTCCACTGCCCTTGGTGTCTCCCTGTTGTTTCCCTCTCATGTTCTCACCTCCTCCTCCTCTTCTCTGACTAGAAGCAAAACTTTGTGACTTTGTTTTGATTTTCTTCTTAAATATATCATCACAGAAGCGTTACCAACCTCTCTCACTGGCCCAGTTTTGGCCAGCAGCATGTCCATCTTCAGAGCCATCAGAGATCGGCTCTGCTGGACATGGTGGAAACTTCCAGGAGCTTCTCACAGGAGCCACCTCTGTGCCCCCCCCACTACCAAAAACCAGGCCAAGCAAAACCAATACACTATACAAGAATTTTCAGTAACTTTGCATGACAGACAGCTCTCTGAGACAGTTTAGCTCCATGCCTCTAATTTTTTTCTTGTATTAATTTAGAAATTCAGTTCCTAGCTCATTTTTCGTTGCTTACCCAAAACCATATGAGCTCTGCAACATGTTGCAGTGGCTGAGTGTGTAATGACACAAACAGAACTATTACCATATAAAAGTCTGAGTCACCAAAACCTTCTGATTTAATAGAGTCTGAACTCCAGAAAGTGGGAAAATCCAAACATGAGGCTAAGAATCTGGAATATGGAGCTCTATTCATAATAGGGCTGTCAAGGAATAAAAAAGCTTTTTTCAAAAGGCTGAATGTGCATCAGCCCTGGCTATTAATTCCCCCAGTCTTTCACTCTGCTTTCCTTACTTTCAAAGCAGGAGGTGAACTTTTAATTGAGGGCTTTTAGACAGAGAAAGCTGTAGTTAAGGTTACACTGAAACGCCCTGTTAAGCATGTGAAAACAAGTTAATAAACTGGAATAGGGTCTGGTGGAGCTCAAACTTTTCATGCTTTCCTACTCTCCAAGGGCATCTATTTCCTCTGGTAGTTTGAGGGGAATCTCTTTAGCCATTTTGCTCATGTGAAAACACTTTCAACATTTACAAGCTTTGAGAGTTCTTTTGCATGTTAATTATTCTAAACCAGCTATTCAAATCTCTCCCAACTTTACCCAGAGGTTGACAGGTTGGCCAGAGATGCTTTGCTATCAGATTTTAACAATGGGCTTGGGATCATTTCACACCTGATATGCCCACAGAATTTGCTTTTTAAAGCATTAAACAGGTATCTGGTTATTTTACTTGAAAGGATTCGACAAATAATTGCTGACAGTGAAAAAATGAGACCTTGTCAGTTGTGGCTGCTCTGTCCCAGAACGGTACAGCCTCTGTGTGCAGGTAAGAGTCAGACCCAAACCAGGAGATGCTAAAACACGAGGCTCAGTGCCCAAGTGCAATAACCCTTCAATATTCCCTTTATTCCCTCAAATGTCAATGCTATCGCCAGATAATGCTGACAAGTCTTGCAAAAACCAATAGCAAAGACATTGGGGAGGTCATGCTTGGTTAGAAATCAAAATGAATTTGGGGATCAAGGCCCAGAGGAGGCATTCACACAAACCGCTGGCTTCTTCTGCTATCTGCAGGAGCTAAATTGATTATCAAACCAACTCAGTTGTCCTGCAATCCCTCCAAAAATTCTGAGATCCAAAGGCATACAACACTCTTCAAGGCAAGGACACAGGTAGAGAATACTTTCTTATAGTTGCAAATCTCTTCTAAAACAGAGCAGAGAATTACAGCATGGCAGAGGAAGAATTTCAATCTACTTTAGTGCAATACAAGGGCCAGGTATACTTTATTTCATCTCAGATCCTTTTCAGGAAAATGACTTATCCTGATGAGTTCCAGGCAATCAGGTTTTTTCAGTCCACACAAATGCTAATCATCCATGAGCACAACTATCCGTCAGACTGCAGAGATCAAAACAAGCATTCAACGAGACAAATCTCTACCCAGTCTTTCTGAAATCAACTCTCAAGCACTTGGCAGGTGAGTAGAAAAGCCTGCATTATTACAATTGCAGCACAGCGAGGCTGTGAATCAGGAATTCTGGGGGGCAGGGGTGTTTCTTACCTGAGTGGATAAGCATGTGTTGTTTTAGGTTCTGAATGCGAGTGAAGCGGACCCCGCAGGTGGGACACTGAAAGGGTCTGTCGGGGCCGTTTGGGCTGGGCCTCTCTGTGCTGCTGGTGGAAGGAGCAATGTAGAGCTGATAGGGATACTGAGCGTTCTCCAGACTACAAAGAAAAAAGGCACTGGTTTACAAACAAGCCAGAGAAATGACTGAAGAAGCCTCCTCCGTGAAAATCTGACCCTTGAGCGCTTTTGTGTGAGAAGAAGGAGACTGGCACGGCACATTTCTGTTGAACTCTCCATTTATTCTGGAAATCTCTGGGTCTGTAGCAACGTGTCTGATCTGCACCTGAAGTCTTACAGTCACTGACTCTGCACATCTGAACAAACCCAGGGAATAAGCTCGGACTTCTGTTTCTTTGGGCAACAGGCCTCAGCACAACTGCAAACTGAACATTATTTTCCAGGCGTGGGCATTTTCTCCAGCATATCGATCACTTGCAATCACTAAACAGTCCCCAAGGAAGAGTTTAAACAGCTGAGCAAATGAAAAGCAAAGGAGTATTTTGCAGCTTCAGTGATATTTACAAATGAAGTTAAAGCCAATTAATTCTTCATCTCAATCCAAGTTCCATGAACAAACAGTATCTGTAATTGCATATTTCTAAGTTTAAAATATTAATCTAATGAATCAATACTCGCTCTTTTTCTGATTCAAAGAACTCCATGAACACAGCTCCAGCACTGTGTTTAAAAAACAGCACACAGACTGCAATAAGGAACAATTTAACTTTCAAAGTAATTTATTTAAAACTGACTAATTGCTCCTCCATAGCCTCTAGCTGCAAACTGTTTAAGGGAACTAAAGCACTCTAATCCAAGTCCTCTGGCAAGGAACTTGCTAAAGGGCACAGTGAAATAAGAACAAATCTTCTGGTACAAACATGGGAACAACAAGATTTGTACTTACCTGGGGTTTCCCTTCCCTGAGCATTAAGATCTAAATTTTTTGGTGAAATAGCCATTTCAGCAGATCACTGGCAGCAGGGAACTGCTCTGACCCTGACTCTTCATTCCGTGGCCAGCACATTGCAACTCGAGCTTTACTAGACTGTAATGTCTGAAATGTCCTGGGAAAAGATACAATGATGCCTCCTCATAGTCATAACGTTTTCCTAACTGAGGAAATCCTTCTGCTGCTCTGCTTCCACCTCAAGCCCAGAGGGCTGGCTTCAGGGTTATGCTGGATTTGGGGACTTCTAACACTCACACGAATGAAACACAAGCTTTGCACAAACACATTTTCCTAGACATCACACAAAAATCCACAGAGCAGATCAGCACAGGAGGGCAAGAACTGGGATCATCTATTTAAAATCAACACTTAAACTGTCTTTACTCTGGAAAAGGATGTCACTACAACTGTGAAAACAAGGGGTATCTGAATTCTGAGTGCACAATTCTCAGCAGCAAATGTTCCAGTTGTAAATTTTATCGGGAGAGAGAGCACAAGGTATCTCTTGATACACACAAGATTAAAGAGTTTCCTGTAGGAGTTTAGTATCGCTCAGTCTGTAAAACCCATATGGACTTCTGCTCTCACATGGCTTGGAGGTAAATATTCTCTGCATGGAAGAGATCTTTTAGTGGGAATTTTCAGTGTGTTTAAAGAATTTTTTATCTTTTGAATTTTCTATGCAGTTTGTGCTGAAGCTCTGCAGTTTTAGAGGAAATTTCTGAAATAATCCACTGCTGAAAATACGTGTGCCACTTGACTTCAGAATCACAGGTGTAAAAACCTGGATTAGTTCTGGTGCAACATGTGCTCCTACTATTAATTCAACCCTTAAGTGCTGGGTGTTATTTTTATACTCAGGTTTGTTAGCAGATAGATAAAATCTTCCATGTCATCCAGAAAGTCTTATCTAAGCAGTTATTTTCCCTTTTTAATCCTACAGTGGGACAGATTTTAGATGGAAATGACGGGAAAAGATTTTATGAGCTATGAAAATGCAGCCCTTGGTTATTAGCTCCATAGGGAGCTTCTCTTGACACAGTTTCTGGAATAACTTCCAAAGGTTCACACTTCTTCCTCAAGCCCACTTCTCTCACAAACCCCTGCAAAAACCAGTTTGGAAAAATGTGCTTAGAGAGGGAACAGCTAAGAACTAGAAGTCCAAGCAGTTGTGTGCACCCCTGTATGCCACGTGTGGGTACCTCACTCGGCTCTAACAGAACTACGAGGTCTCTCTGACCAAACAGACACGGTTTAGTTTGGTTTTTTCTGCCAGCCTTCCCTTATAAGGGATTCCCTTAATAAATCATTCAGCTCAGCACAGCAAAAGCCTGCTAAATATTTACAGCAAGTGCCACGCAGCCTCTTGGTAAGAAGCTACAGGCAGAAAGTTTGGGAGAAGAGATTTAAGGCTGCTCTGCCTGTTCTGTGGCTTGCAGAGGTTTGGTGAAGTCAGGGCTAGGTACTTGTTTTCAGTTTGTTGCTTTTGGGGCTGCAAATCACCTTTAGCACGCATGTTTCACATAAAGGTTTAATTAAAACTCATTAATAAAGAGCAATGAGGAAGAAAGAGCAAAAACATGACTATCTGCACCAGTGCTGCCTGGAAATAAGGTAGGAAATAAAAACCAACGAGTAAGCAGAGTCTGACTTTTCATCACCTACATTCTTCTAAAGCATCTGCCCCTCCAGGCACTGATTGTACTTTGATCAACACAGGGAATGAGATGTAGGAACAGCTAAACATTCTGGGATTAAGGTTGGGGAGGTTAATTACAGCACAGCACTTGCTGCAGAACACTTTGCACACCAGGTTGGTACATACCGATCATCATCGTCTGCATGGGCGTTAGTGCCAGAGGTGCTTTGGAGCGTGGGCAATCCCTCTGTAACCCCCTCATCTATTGAGCCTAGGCAAAGAAAAAAGGGCAATTTAATGCAAATAACCGTTCAAAAAGGGTTGGGGGGCAGGTAAATACACATCAAGCTTGCTTCCCCAAATCTCTGCTAGATGCTGCTTCCTGGGTGATATGATAATAAAAGTGCCTTGGGAAAGTAATTTAGAACACCCAGAAGCCACTCGTTCCAAATCAGCTTCTCTCTGCACAGATTATCCAGTAAATTGACAACTCAATAAAGGGCACATATTTGGTACACCTAGAAAATGGAAATGTTAAATACAGCCAGTTTTCAAAACACATCCAGTACTAGCACTGTAAAGCAGAAATGTTACATTCACCTAAAGGGACTATTTTATCAATTTTTCAAGACTTCCTGAGCAATAAAAAGTTCAAACCCGCTACACTAAACGGCTTTTGTGTTCCAAATCTTCCATAAATATATTAATTGATAACGTCTTCATTTATTGATAAGCAGGTGAGACAGGAACAGCCCTGTGGGAAATCAGAAATGCAACACAGAAGAGAGCAAACACCTGTTTGTTAGAGAAATGTATAAAGAAAACCACTCCAGAGCTTTGCTCAGTGCACCAACATTGGGGCTTGGGGAACAGAATCCAATGGAAATACAGCACTAAAACAAACCCACACCTTAATTCACTGATGTGGCTGCTGCTCATCTGGGCCTCTCACCACCTCGGGGAGTTTGGTCAAGCAGCCTCTGCTCTCCCCCACTGAATCCATGGGAGATGAGGACAGATGGGGAAGGAGATTTCTCTCCCTACACCTCGAGGACAAGCAAAGCACAGGACAGTGCTACGAGCTGCTCTTGCTGCTGTGGTAAAATAATTCTGCTTTCTAAGAGAGGTAGGTGAGCAATCTGAATTTGGGAACCCTAAAGTTCACTAGGAAAATCAAGTAGCATTAGGTGTACCCTGGCAAGTGTCAGACAAAACAGAAAACCAAAGAGAAGGAACAAAGATGTGAAAAGTAAAGCAGAAAATGTGCATATTCTGTCAAAAAGAATGAGAGATCTTTCCTGAAGTGAAAGATTCTTGTCTTAGTGTGATGCCATGTTATGGGGCCAATGACAAGAGGAGAATTGCATCTCTGGCAGCTTCACAATTAGTAAAATCAAAATTTTTGATTTTGTTAAGAGGTGAGGAACTATACTTGGGAAATTCATCAACTAAGCAATCTATGAAGTTACAAAAGTTGATCCCATTTTGATTTATCCTTATTTCTCATGAAATACTTAAATGAAAGTCTACTGAAAAATAAGCCCAACTGCTCTTAGGTTTATTTTCACGCCTTCACCTCTCAAATGCCAAAAGTGCTAATGAGTTATGAGAGTATCTTCTCAGACACAGCTGTTTTTGTAACCATAATGACTTATTTATCAAGCCCCTGCTCCACATCTCCTTCTGTATTATAAAGTGCTTCCAAATATAATAAATTGCAAATGAACAATTCTTAAATTTCCCAAAGAGTGAATAAGAGCTTTTTGCAATATCAGAGAGAGAGGCAAGAACGCTTTTGTAAATGTGCTATAAAACACTGAGATAAATATATGCAATTATGTGAGGAAACTGTGTTCAGGGAAGAAAAAGCTGTACTTTACCAGATCTTGCTGCCTCCATTTACTATTCTTACATTACTGCATAAAGTAATGCATCTTTGGGAGGTAAAAAGTGCTTTCTAGCTACAAAGTGTGCTGTATCATAACTGTGCTAAAAAGCAAGAACACTGTTCCCCTTTATAGCAAAACATGAATAAAAACCATTCTGAGGGTGGTTATTATGCCAAGACCACTAAATATTAATTCAAACATATCCAAAGACAAAGAGCAGATTTGTATTTTAAAGATTTTGCCCTGGCATGTTTTTCTTCTCTCTGCAGCTGTTTTAAGGCAGAACACGCTGTACTAACAGCAATGACAGATATTTAAGTTTAAAAACTATAATCACTAAAGCCTGAGATTCTCTATCCCATGCACACAAAACTACTCATCTGTAGCCTGGAGTTTACACCCAGTTTGTTCTTTAAGCTGCCTTGGTGTGATATTTATTTATATATTTATGATATATATCACTTGATATGCTATTTTTAACTTTCCCTAATCATTATTGCTACTTGTTCTATTTTGTCTCTGATGATATAATTACTTTGATGAAATAATTTGCATCTTTTATCACATGGCCCTGGCAAAGTCTTTCAGTTCTGACTACAATGAATTAAAAATTGAATCCCTGTTTTTGAACAAGGACCTCTTTTCCTGGTGACTCTCCAGCAAACAAATAGTTTCTTTTAGTTTTTAATTTATGCACTATTTTGGCAAACTACAGTTAAAGATTTAGAATTAAACTATAAGATATGAAGTCTGTTCCTCAGCGAAGGTAAACATCCTTGTCTCCAATAAAGAAAACATTTTCATTTGGAAAAAGCATTACAATCTAAAATATCAACACGTGATTTACAAACTGGAGAACAATCCAAGAGCAAAGGATGGCATAAACAGGAAATATTTTCATCTCTTTTTAGTGAGTATTACCTGAATAGTTTGACACTGATTGTATATTGCTGCTCTGGAAGGTCAGCCTGATCTCACCTTCTCCAGAGAAGGCAAAGTGTTGCTCTGACCAAAGCAGACAAATAATGCAGACTACAAGGCCACAGCTATTTACTTTGTTATAGTTATTTATTTAATTAACTGGGGCAGCCCTTCACGTACACATTATTTGAATGATGCAGAGCAGTACATCTGCCATTCCTATGGTCTTCAAACAGAATAAGCTTTATTAAAAATCTTTCAGTAAACAAACTCTGCTGAGCACCGGTCAAGCTACAGTAAAATAGCTGACTTGGGCAAAATTTTGATAATTAAACTAGAAATATTGCAAAACCTCTATCTTCTGATTTACTAAAAGCCATTCAATGCATTCTGTGCAGAGGAAAAAACAGATTGTTCCAGTAACCTTTAAGTATTAGCTCTTAATAAAGAACAGCCTGCTATAAGAACCCAAAACTGGTTTCAAATTGTCTTTCATGGAAAAAAGATTTTTCTCAGCAACCAGCAGCATTTGAAGAAGCAACTTGAGAACCAAATCCCAGAGAAATGGAAAGATTCTCAGTGTTATGACTGTGTGGTTTTATTTTTGTCTGGGGCATTAAGATGACAGTGTTTCACCACTTATTTTGTAAATCCTCTTACAAAGGCTCTCTGTCACGATTATACAAGATTTGATGTCTGATGCAAAGTACCATTCTAACCCTTTGTGGCTTCAGGCACAAGCCTTTCAAATCTTGTGCTGCAGCTCAGCTGAGATCGTGCCTTTTGACACTAATGAAAGCAGAATTAAGTCTCCCCAGTCAGGCAACTAGAGGTAAAAAGGAGTTATCAACCTCTGCTGAATAAAGAGGGCTACCACAGGCTTACCATTCTCAGCTGCCTTCTGCAAAGTTATTTAAAGAATTCCAAGTTTATGTGTAACATTTCATAAATCAGGGGAATAAAAGGGAGTTTCACAAAAGCAAAGCATGAAAACTCACGAGGCAGATCTCCTCCAAGAAAATCACCAGTGCCTGTTGGGATACGTAACTCCAGAAATGTCATACCTATAGATGAAGACTGAGGGCTGATCAGGAGATCTTCCTGCACTTGCTCACTCCCTGGGACCGTCTGCTGGTCACTCAGGGAGCTCTGGGATGCGCTCACAGGCTGCGACACCTCCTCGTGAACCTCCTCGTCACTCAGCCTTTCCACTTTGACACGCACGTCTTCCTCGATCACCAGGGGAGAACTGGCTTTCGTGCTCTCACAAGTCACGTAATCCGTCATTCTCCTGTTGGACTCGGAGGGCCCAGGCATTTCCAAAGTCCTAGAGTTCTCCCCCTGCTTCACCTTTTCCGACTGAAGTCTTCGATCGATTCCAAAAGGAAAAGTCCAGGGAAAAGCTAAGGATGAGTCCACGGGCTGATTTCTGGACTCTGGGTAGGAAGTAGAAGGATTGAGCACTTGGGGGGAACTGGTTTGCGTGTTACACTTGAGGGGGCTCTCAGGAGACATGACGATGTAGCTTTTACGCTTCCTCCGAGACTCCCGGCAAACCGGAATGGTTCTTTCCACTACGCTGCACTCAGAGGAGACGGGAGACAGGCTGCCGTCCCGGGAGGTGAAATTGCAGTTTGCACTGTTCTCCTGTCCTGCATCCAGCACCTTCTCCTGCTGGCTGTTGGGCGTGTTCCATAAAATGCTGGACTTCATGAACTCCGAGCACGTGCTGGCCACGCTGAACATCTGCATGTAGCTGGCGGCGGCCAGCACGTCGATAATGTTCTCTGTGTTAATGGACAGTGTCGCTGTGTAAGCGTACTCCAGGAGAGGGATGAAGCCCGTCACCGTCACGTGGTGCAGGTCTAACACGCTCTTGCTCTCGTCCTCTGCTTGGCCAACGAGTTTGGAGCGGAAGAAGTCACTGCAGGCTGCCAGAACCACCTTGTGTGCCCTGAAGATCTTGTCCTGGACGCGGATGGTGATGTCGCAGAAGTGTCCGTCATTCCGGAGCATGTTCAGCTTCCCCAGCATCTCCTGACTGTGAGCAGGGGAGTTATGAGTGAATGTTTTAACACCCATTTTTAGCTGGTTCTCTTAGCGTTCTTCCCACATATGACAGATCAAAGGTATCCTGAAATAAAGAGGAAAACTGTCATTTTCATCTCTGAAAGCAAAAGTCAAGTGGACTCATCATTATAAGACTGTATGAAGAAAATTCATCTGAATTCTCTAAGGCCAGGTTCTTCTAGGATCCAGACTGTGCAAGGGGCTAACTCTACAGAAATGCAATTACTTGTAATTTTCATAATCACAGGTTAAATTATTTGCAATCTATCCCTATCATCTTCCATACATCTATGTATTGATGTAGCTGTATCTCCCTATACATGTAGGGGTATCTCTCTCTCTCCACATTCCTGCTACTGCCCACTCAAAACAAAATTCCCAATACAGTTCAAAAAAATGTTTGTAATACTAAAAATAAAGCATTTTTAAAACCATTATCTGTGTAGAAACCTGTATTTATTTTCTGGGCCCAGAAAACTATTGTTCATGATTCTTATACCTGACAGCCTACTGAATGTTTCTTTTAAGCAGAAAAGTCATCAGCAAGTCAACAACAAGGATGCAGGAGTAAGCAAATCTCCCAGGGAAGGTATTTAATAGCAGAAAAGCTTTAGAGAAACTACAGCATGAATTTTCAGAGACCAGAGTTCAAACTAGTAAACATAAAACAAGAGATGCCAATAGTTCTGATTACCTGCTGTAGTGCAGGTATTGATTACCTAAAGCTGCTTTTAACAAATAGTTTTAGACTAGGATGAGAAGTTACTGAAAATTCCTTCAAAAACACAATGCATTATAAATCTCAAAGGAAAGTTTAAATTTAAATCAAATACACATAAACTGATTTTATACATGTGATAAATAAAACAAGGAGGGCAACTTCTTTCTTCTGAAAAACACAAACTTGCCTTCTTGGGGACCAGTTCTCTCCATGTGGGAGCAAATGAATGTGTTTTGTGCAAGGTCCTGATGAGAATGGCGAGTTTGACGCCTGGATTTCTCAAAAAATTTCAGAAACATTTCACTGTAAAGGGAAAATAAACCCCCGTGTTTCACCTCCTTAAGCCCCTTCCAAGCTTCCATGGAGGTTTTCTGTGTTGTACATGCCTCATACAATTAACACGATATAGAATTATCTCACTGCTTAAACATCAACAACATTATTGGATTTGATTAGTTCCTGGAGTCAGCCAGCTTCTGCACATCATCTGATTTCCCTTTCACATAAAAAACCATACCATGCTTGCAAATGGCTCACGCGGAGCTTTGCAGATACAAAGAGCAACTGCAAGCGTGGAACAACTTACCCCAAACATGACATATTGAAACGGCAGCTGTCACAGCCCACCTGGTCCTACAGACATTTACACTTGGCTGCTTCTTGTTCCTGGGTTTTCACTTTTGATACTCAAACCCTTGCAGACAGAGGAAAACTAACTCTTCAAGAGAACAGATTAACTAACACTTGATAATATATATACAGTCTGGTGGAAACTATAAGGGCCATTTGGGTTTAAAATGAAATTTCACACTAGTGCAGAGGAAGAAGTTAAGCACAAGCAAAACATTCACTTCACTGAAAGAAAATGGATCGACCTCAAGAGGCATCTGAATATCCAGACTGCTTGTTCTCCAGCATGAATCAAATGAAAAGCATATTTCATTGATCTCACACCAAAACACTACAGCAAAATCTTGTAACAGCATATTCAGAAATGGCCTTTGGATACCCTTCTCTCTGAAATCCCGGTCGCTGCAGCAGTTCCTGGGCACATCAGAAGTTCACAGCACTTCTGTTCAGCAGCTCGTACAAGAACAATACATTCACAAGGACTAGCCATGGAATAATTTGGTATTAAGAAATAGAACCAATACATCATTATAAACAAGGAGAAAAATCTCAGAGCAATCCTCTCAGTTCCTACAGGCCCAAAAGACAAGCCCGTTTTCCTCTCTGTTCTTCTGAACAAGCAATGCTCATCCCTCCAGTCCCAAAGTGAGAGCTCGATTCTGCTACCCTGCTCTAAACCATTCCTTGTGCTGCTCCCCCCTTCCTGCTGCCTCTCCCCTCTTCTGGCTTCCTTTCCCCTTCTCCTTTCATCTTTTGCTTCCTTGACCTTGATCTGGTTACAGAATTTAAAATAAAATAGCGGAAGTCAGTGATGTGCAATAAATTGATTTAAATTTATTACAGGAGCAGTATTCCTACCATGTGGGATATTGCTCTGTTAAATCACTTCTGTAAAATGACTTTCACCCTCATTGCACTGACACCTCCATTCAAACAAGTGGCTCCTACCCAGGCCTCAGTGTGAACAAGGAGCAGGCACATATATGCTATTTTCAGGAAAATCCAAAGGGTTGGGCTGAGGAGGGGGGATCAATATCAGTTCCTTACAGTTAATGATGCAGTAAAAACATCAAATATTTTTAGAAGGTAATTTAAACAGTATGAAAATATTTTCCACATGAAAAGATGAGCATGCTAAAGCACAGCCAGGTTATACAATGGTTCAACTCTCTTTCTAATCTTTCAGTGGCACAAGGCACTTTTACAGCTGCTCTCAATTCACAGTGACCTAAGAGAGTAAAGGGCTCCATCATTACAGCTTCATCCCATCTCTGTATCATCACCATTTCAAAATAACTTTGTCATGTCTTATCTCCCATTCTCAGGCAGTCCCTGACAGCAGCTCTGGGACCATAAGGTGCAGGATGCCACATCCAGAGCGATTCCGGAACCAGCTCAGAAGACTAAATATACCCACGCCCTTGGGAATGCTGGGGTGGGGAGATCAAGGTGCACACCTAAACTAAGTGGTAAGTGGGTTGGAGCTGGAAAAGTTGTTAATTTTGGAGCCACAAACCATTGATGCCTAAAGAGGCCAACCTAGAAACAGAGACTGGACAGGAGCAAGGGAATAAAGGTGGATATTTATTTGAAAGGCCTTCAGAGGTACACCCTGGGCAGGCCAAAGGCTGCACCCAAGATGGACCCCGAGTCACGAGTTCTTCACACTTTTATAGCTTTGCTCCATTTGCATCTCAACCCAATTTCACCAATTAAACTTTAGCTAATGATGGAATTTCCCCTCAGCTTGCCCCCCTTCTCAAGATGCTGGGTTACACATTTTGGGCCTAGGCCGGGCTGGGTGTCCTTGGAGAGCAGCCTGGAGAGGCTTTGTTCTGTCTGTCTCAGCATGAGAGAGCAGCAGCTCCCAGGCTGCAGGACACTGCAGAGTTACACACTGGGAATGCAGCATTTGAAACATATAAAAGCTAAAACATAAGGCATCACCATCGGGGATTCTCTAGGCAGGGACCAGGGACGGTATCACAGAGAGGGTGGCTTTTCCTTCCCAGCTGCTGAAAGCAGGGCTCCTCCTCCCAATCCCCAGGCACACACTTCTGCCCTGGCCCACAACACATTTCAAACCTCCAGAGAAACACAGTGAAATTCAAAGACACTTTCACAAGTTTTAAAAATATTCACAGTGGGACACTTCAGTCCATATTTAACGGGCTGTATTTAACTTTGCCACAGACATTTACAGTGTGAGAGAATGGTTTTTCCAGCATGCATTCCCGCCCTGGAAACACGTGAGGAATCACCACCACAGCACAGATCCCTGAACAAGGTGAGAATTCAAACACGAGCACGTCAGGGCTTCCAGAGCAAGGACAATTTTGTCCACCATTAGCCAAAAGCAGTCTGAAGGGAAGTGGTACTGTACTAAAGACTTGGTACAATTAATTTGAAAATTAGTACGGTTTTTTTTACTCCTAGGAGCACGAATGAAGACCTGACCTTTAAGCAGTTTGGAGCAACTCAGCTCATTCTCACTGGTTCAAGGCTACTGAAATGCAATTTTTAGCAACAGCTACCACATCACATACACTGTTTTGGGATTAAACAGGTGTCAAGTTTCTGAGCTTAGAAACAGCAAAGATGAAATTGTACACTCTAAGTGTACTGTTATAATGTAATGAAACTGTAAATGGAAAAGAAACTATAATGGAATTGAAAAATATTGCTTATGTGACCTTGTGTACTTCCATGTACACAAAATTTAGCTCCTTATTCACCTGCTGCCTGATGTTATGGCTCAAATCATTGGGTTTGAAACACGGTATCTATAATAAACTTTTGGAAGAGTCAGTGAATCAAACTCAGAGAGCTGTTTGCATTCAGTTTCTCACTTAGTCACATCATTTCAAAACAAAAGTAATTTTCAGCACCACAAAACCACCACCCCACCTTTAACCTCTGTATCCTGACCTGTGGCAATTTACAGCATGAAAACAACAACTCTTCCTGAATACTGAAACCAACAGACTTCATACCACTTTGCAGCCACATAAATCCTAAAAAGATTAGGAAATTCCCACCCTGGTGCTCACCAAGCCCCCAGATAAATTCATCCAACTGTGAGCCCATGGTGTAAATCCAACCACTGGTTGTTTTTTTTAATTATTATTAATTTTTAATGCAGATCACTCCTTGGGCACTGGTTAGAGCAGCATCCCATCAACAGCAGCAGTCCAGACACAGACAAACCTTCCACAGGGATAAACGTGTGACCTGGATCATTTTATCTCTGTCATCCTGCTGAGGTACACAGGTACCAGCACCCCTCACTCCCTCAAATTAACTGGTTAGTATAATTAAGTATAATTAAGTTCATAATTGAATCAGAACAACCACTTCAATCAGAACAAATTTCAAGTTTGCTATTTCTATTTCCATCTAAATACGCATCTGTTTCCCCAAAAGCAGCTGGCCTAATAAAAGGTACTATTTCCACTATGAATCTTGCCCTGCTTCACTTCACAAAACTGCTGGCCACAGCTACTACACCATTCTAGTTTCAAATCAATCAACAGCACTTTCTAAACTTGATTTAAAATCATATTTTAACTCAGGTCAGTAAACCTAGTTTGACCTCAAGCCAGCACTGCCAAACCTGACAGTATTCATGTAAAAGAAAAGGCAAACACGAGGTTTCTGTGCTCAAGATGACGTCAGGGTGCAGCATTCACTTTGGTGCTCTGGAATCTCTGGAATGCAAACCTGTAACCTCTGGCTGCAGAGGGTGAGTGGACCAGGGAAATGGCCAATTCTGGGAAGTATTGAGGGCTTGAGAACCTCCATTTCCTCCAGGAGAGCGGATTCCAAACGTGAGTGCACAAAGGAGCCAGTGTTAAGGCAGCTACTGCATAAACATTGTTACGTTAAACCTGAAAGAGATGCCAAGCTCCAGCCTGTACTGGGAGGGAGGTGATGCCGTATCCTGCAAAAAACTGGAAGCATTCAGTGCTGGGGCTGACCTGGTCCTTGGTCTCTCAGTTCAGGAACCAGACTCTGACTCTCCAAACCATTTCACTGAAATATCCCAGGACACTGGCACTGCTCCTGTGGCACTTTCCTCCCGGCTTCTCAGAAGAGGCCAATTTTCAGGCACTTTCTGTTGGGTTTTTTTTTGAGGTGTTTTGTTCTTGGGCAGGGCTCAAGCTGCACATTGAACAGTCCCCTGGGAAGATCTCTGTCTGCCCAGCAGAGTGGCTGATGACAGGTAAGTAACTCCAGAGAACTCCACTTGGGAGCTGGAATGGAAGAGCAATTTCACCTAACAAACTGAAAGCTTGAAATACTACAACCCACCTATTTATTGTTAGCAGTTAATGCTCCCTTTCACAGCAGAAGGCGTATAAAGAGCGTGTTGTGCTTTCCCAATGCACTCCAAAAATACTGCATTTGACAAGACCGTGTATTTTGTAAAGATTGGGGGTTTGGCACACCACTGTTGACACATTCATGTGCCAGAGCTTTTGAGGCCACCGACTTCGTGACCATGAGTGTCGCTCACAGAGAGCATTTGTTGGGTGCTCTGTACTCACCCCCAGCCTGTTCCTTTGTTCCACACTTAATTTTTAATTTTTTTTTTTTTTTTTTACAAGAGCACTTTCCAAGGATCCTACAAACTGCTTCATAAGCAGCCACCTCTTCCTCTGAGAAATGCCTGGCGAAGAGACTTTTCAAATTCTAGACTTTAGATCTTCCTAAATTTTAGGTACAGCCCACCAGAAGCTGCTGCTGAAGGGTGGCAGGCAGCACTCCAGAACTCGACTTCAGCTCCACAAAGGGACACTCAAATACTATCAGGAAGCAGCCATGGTTCAAACTGATTCAGGTCAATGTAAATAACCTACATGATTTTCAGAGGCTCTGAATGTTTATCACTCCCAGAAACTGCACCGTGCCAATAAGCTCCTCTCACCCCCCAATTTTAAATGAATTTGGAAGCATTTGGGTAAATTTCTCGTGAGTGCTGTAAGAGCTGAGGTTTACAAAGTCAATGCACCAAGGTTGCAACTCTTCACAAAAAACTGCTGAAAAGATTCGCACATCTGGACATCCTGAGCCGTGACAAGGCCCACCATCATTTTTGGTAGCAACCAAGGTAAACCTCTTCAGGGCAGGAAAGAGATTAGGGCAAAACCACACAATATTTCTTTACTGTAAGTCCTCCAACAGACCAGGTACGGTGTTTATCTGCAAAGGACAAGGCAAAAAGCATCCAACAGCTCCTCTTCCAAAATAATTACTCAGGAAAAAAGCAGGCCCAGTGTCCATGAAATACGTGTTTCGTATTCCTAACAGATCTCTTCAGTTTCCCCCAAATTAAACCCTGTAATAACAGAAAAACAAAAGCTTTAACTGTAGCATGCCACGAGAGGAAAGCAGATGTGTGCGGCCATGGCAAAGCCCCAGCTCGCAGCTACAGCTCTGACTCACACTGTCACTGCTATCGAAAACATTCATCTTTCATGGGGAGAGGAAAGAACTGACTCAGATCATGGAAAAATGCATTTGCATGATGCAAATCTAGTAGGTGCATTTTAATTCTCAGGGCTGGTTGAAGGCATAGAGACAAGTAGTGGGGTGCCAAACCCATCAATTTACTCTACAAAATGGTTTTATTGTAAGTCGAGATGCGATGTCAGCTGCAACAGAACACTTCTGAAAGGATAAAATTAGAAAACATTTACATACACATTTTAAGGGAACAGTACCAACAGACTTTCCCCAAGCAGAAGAGCACAGATTATCTTCGGCTGGTTTGCATGACTGGAACTTCAGTGGAGTGTTGAATCCAGGAGCTGATACCTCTCCTCTTGGAGGTGCCAAGGCTCCCAGCCACTTATCACCCCTTCAATTTATCACTCAAAACCAGCCACTGGTTTTGGAACAATGCCTTAATCACTGTTAGCTTTTTGAAAATAGTTAATCTAATTAACTTCGCGATGTATATTCCCATACAAGAGAGAGCAAAAAAAATCTCCTATTTTGGCATTCTGTTTTCATTCTTACCAGCAGCAAGGTGTAAGATATGGTCAGACACTGCACCATCCTTGCAATCCACTTCTACACCTTCCTGGCACTTGATTTACCTTCCCTTGCCAAAAGATGGACAACACCTTAGCATGTACTTCCTGTTCCTCCGCGGTTTCGCAGAATTTTTGTATTTTTACACCATGGATATTAAGCACAATACCTGCTGTTAAACCAAGACAAACCAAGAACAAATCAGAAATATTTGCTTAATTCCAAGTATCACGGTTGTCCTCGTTCAAAACTGTAAAACTCAAAAAAAAGTTTACAGTTTCCAAAGTGAGATGAACAAAGTCTTCCCCATGTCACAAGACTGCCTTCGCATATAAGAGTCAAAAACCCCCCCAAAACATCTACTGTAATGAAACAGAGGTATATGTGTGTCTACTACTTTTAGTTTAGAATATTAAAACCAACACAAAACATATCACAGAGCTATTGTTCCCGTACTGTGAGGTCACAGCAAAGAAAAAGCTGAAAACCATTAGTTAAACCTTCACTATATTTCAGGAGTTGCTGTTTCTACATTTAAGGTGAAGCACAACGTGTCTTAGGGATTTTTGTTTGTTTTCCTGACTCGTCATTTGCACGGAAATTAAGAAGTTGGATGTAGAAATTCAGCAGTTGTGTTCTGACAGTGTGAAAGGAGATATTAAAGAGAGCCTGTCCGGGGTGATAGAAAGAAGAATTACAGGCTGCAGAGGAGAGCCCAGCACACAGCAGAAGATGGAAATGTGTGCATCCAAACCAAGCCAAACCTGTCGGTCACAGGGACTCCACAAACCTTCAAAAACTTCCCAGTGATGGAACAGAACAAGGCACAGAACTCACCTATTTGGGCTGATGCATCTCCCGGAGTGTTTTTGCAGAGTGTATCTGTTTGAAACCCCCAGGCATGTCCTGGAACTCAAGAGTGGAGCTCTCCCATCTGGCAGAATTAAGCACTCATCTGCCTGACTGTAATAATTACAGATTCCAAGGCCACATTCATTAACTTCACCAGCAGCCACATACTTGCAGCAGACTCTCATGCAGCTCTGGCTTGTCATTTCCTCACGAAAGTGACGCTTCTAGATTTATTCTTGTCCTTTATCAGCCTTTATATATGGCCTACAGGAAGGGGTCTGCAACACTTTCTCTCCTGCCTGATCTCAAATTGGCAGGAGAGTTTAATCCTCAATCCTTCCTTTTCAATTCTTATGGCAGGAATTGCACATCAGTTATGTCTCAGGCAAATGAGAGTCCTGGTCTCTGCAGCTGATGGACTCCCAGCTGCCATGAAGCAGGTCTAGAGTGGAAAACCAATACACAGATAAATGGGGACATTATTAACTGCAGAAATGTCACAGAGCTGGAATTTAAGTCATCCATAGTGAAGTTGCAACTGCTAAATGCTCCTGTTGGCTTCAGGGCAATGGAAATTCATCTGCACAGCTCTGTAAATGGCCATGGCTGAGCACAGACCCTTCTGACTGATGGGAAAAGCTGCGAGTTGGCAACAGCTTGTAATCCAAACGCTTGGGAATCACTGACAGCCGACCTGGAGCGCTGTACGTAGGCACTGAGTGTGCTGGATTAATACAACAAGATTAAAGCATAGCTACAACTCCTGGCCCAGATAAAACTTGCAGATTAAATGTCACGTTGTAGGTGTGTAAAACATGTTACCATTCCTTTCATTAGAAGTCAGTCTAAAAGTGTTTCCATTAGACGCTGCTGTGATTAAACACTGATACTTTAATTCTCAGGGAAAAGGTGTCAGTGTACCAGGAGAAGAGGCAGGACTGTTCAAAGACTGCCTCATTTTGTGGTACACACCTGCAAATAAGCTTGGCAACATTAGCACTATGATAATTTCGTCTCTCAAATATTTAGTGTACAAGGTCTGATTATTAACAAAATACAGAGATGTTTTCATCTCTCAAAGATACATGATTGCAGGTGTTTGTATACAATTGCAGAAATCCAGCCAAAAGAAAACAAACTGAAGAAAAAAAGAATGAAGAATAAGAAAACAAACACAAACTGGGATAGCACCTGTGTTTACTTGAAGTTAAAGTATCTCAAACTGAATTGATGATGTATTTTTCAGAAAAAGAGGAAATGCCAGCTATGACGAGAACTTCATTAGATGTTTGACTAACATGACATATAGAGCTGTTAGCGAAAACATGGAGATGAACAGACAAACTGAAGGTAAAGAGCTGGCTGAAAGAAGGTAATTCATGTACTTGGAACAACAGATTAAAGAATTCACCTATGAAGTGCCGTAAGAACTTATTTTAGCAAAGATCTCCAAGACACTGGCTCAAAAAATGCTGATCAAAAGGTTAAGATGTATCGTCAGCACAACACACAAAAACAAATGACTGAGAATTGGAACCCTAGGAACAGAACGAAATTCATGGGAAATCCAACAGTATGAATTTAACACTTGATGTGATACATTAGGGAGCTAGAATGGACTTGAGCTGTAAACTGGAAGCTAATGAGTTAACAGTGACTTTGGAGTAAGATCTCCATACTATTAAATCAAATTAACAGCTAAGTAAAAGGCCCACAGAACACGAGCCTACTGCAATGCTTCATTTTTTGCCAGGTATTTGTCAGTATCTATTTTAACCTCCTGAAAGATTCTCAAGGAGGGGGTTTCGGTGTACTTTTCTTCTCTGTGCAGCTGTCCCTTAATGTGTCTGTAAAGTAAACTGTGCTTAGATCTTTTCAGACCATGTTACTTTACCAGGAGATGTTTCACAAGGGACACGGTAGCATCCAGGACTGGGAGGGAACACATCGAGAGCACTGAGCAGCACAACAGCTCCTAATCTCAGCATCTAATTAAAAGCAGAGATTACAATAATCAGGGCAGGACAGTAGTGCCTGCTGTATGTAAACTGATCTGACGCCACAGACTGCTTTTATGCAACAGTAAGATGTTTCTTGAGAACATTTACAGATAGAGAAAGAAGATACATGTCCTTTTTTAAGACTCTCTACCTTTGTACGTAACTGAAGTTTGCTGGCTCCAACAAAACCCATGTTTCATGCAACAGGGATACTCTGAAATAAAATTTATCTGGGGAGAATCGTCTTGTTTTCCTCAGCCATGACAGTTTTTTGAGTTTTGGTGTGATCATTTGAAGTCGTCTCTTTTGGAAAACAGAATGTTACCATTCACTACTTCAAAGGACCTACACTTAACTTGTTGCCTTTTTGAAGCTGCAGTGCAGTGTAGAAAGTTTATGTGCCTAATATAGCTTTCACATGGCTGAATAAGCAAACCAGATAAATGCCACCTTCCCCAGCCTCTGCTGCTTTAAACTGTGCATTGTAGGAATCTCACATTAGCATTCCAAATAACACATAAAAGCAAATTTTCTGACAGCACTTAAAACTGAGGCTCGTTTAACAATATGAGCAGTAACTGTGAAAAGGTCTTGTTCCACACTGAATTACCTTTATTCTCATAATAAAAATTAATGTGTGAACTTCACTAGTCAGAGTATTTTGGGATATTTCACAGCAGATTCACTACCCAGTATTTTTGGTTTTCACCAGTTCTCCGAAAAAGCACATGATCAAACTATGAAATGTGACATCAATAAATGAAATAAATTTCCATTGGTGGTTTTTTTTGTTCGTTTTGTTGTTGGTTTTGGGGGTTTTTTGGGTTTTTTTTTTTGGTAGAATAAAAGCAACAAGTGAATTGAGTCCTCATCGTATCCTTATGCAGGGAAGCGCCTCAGAATGTAATCAGATTATAGCGAACAGACTGATGTGTTACAGCCCTAAGGCACACATTCAAATTTAACCACGCTTTCCATGGCAGTGTTCATGCATAATTTTTATGTGATCTCAGTAACTTTTTTATACTTCTGCTCCACGCAAATTCAGGCTAAATTTTTCCCAAATTTCTTAGTGTAGAAAAGCTGTTACACGACCATTTCCCACTCTGTGTAATAAAAAGCGAAGCTTCAGTTTTACAGTCCTTGGTCTTTAACAACAGTACAAAAAAACCCAATTGAATATTAAATACTTCTAAGTACTGCAAATTGCCAAAAAATGTCCATATATTACTTTCATTTGCACGTGGCAGCAACTGCAGCAACCTGCTAATTTAAACTAATTCCAGAAAGCTATTTTTTCTTGTTTTACCATGGCTACCCACAGCATTTGAGCCTTCACTCTCAGAAGCTCTGCAAGCACATCAACACAAAGTCAGGAAAAATATACATGATGAAGACTACTCAAGCCAGCCTCCCAAATTAGTCACAAAAGCAAAAATCTCCCAGCCCTTTCAGGTGATGGCATGTGGAAGTAATATCAGGAAAAACGGCACACCAAAGCAGTATGGCTCAAGATTTTCTTGGTATCACTACTCTGCTGGATCCCTGAAAGAGTCAAAAAGACAAAAATAGCAAAACCTTCCCTCTCTGTGGTTCCCCACACATTATTTTTCCCTTTCCTCCAAGGCAAAATCAGGGCCTATCTGGGTGCACGACACCAAAAGCACAGAAGTGCAGAGTCCCTCCTCTCCTCCATCCCCCAAACCAGCCTCCCTCCTCACCGTGTTCCCTCCTGCCCCTTGGAAACGACTCCCTTGTCTCCTCATTTGACAAAAATAAATGACTGGAAGGCATACCACAACTGGTAGGTCTGTGACAACCAAATTTGGCTAAGTGATAGTTTTTACTAGTTCAGCACAAAGCTTACCTGTCAACTGACTGGTTGTTTGAAATAGTCAGGTTTATTACACAAAATGACAGCTTTTCTCTCTCACTTTTATTCCAGGAAGCATTACACCCCAATGAAAGCTGCATTAACGATAACAAATGATTTTTTCTGAAGGGCAATGCAAATCTGAACTCTCCCTGAAGCACACCAGCCCCATTAACACCCCCAGTGCTGGAAGCAACACTGAAGAAAAACCTTCGTAAAGAGCAGAAGGGAGAGATCAAGGCAAAGTCTCACATCCCGTACGATCCGATCCGAGGAGGAGAAAAGGCACTGCTAATCCAGACAGCCTGGACTGCTGCCAGCCAGCCAAGGTGTCACAGACATATAAACAACAGGCACCTTCCCAACGGAAGCAGCTATAAAGAATCCTGAACAAGTTCAAGCAAGGCAGGAATGTGGTTGTGTCATCACCCTTTCAGCACTACGTGTACCTTTATTTTCCTAATGACTCATTTATGCAGATAAATGCCTAAAAGGAGTTCTTCTTGGCTCCAAAACCTAAAAGTCCTTGTATTTATCCACAAATCACGTTATCAGGTGAGCAGCAGCTCCACAGGCTGTAGCTGTCTGCCCTTGTATGGCCAAAGCTGGCCTGGCAGAACCATATGCATGGTTTGTGCTGAGCATAAGGAGAGTTTTGGGCTTTTTTTTTTTTTAACCTCCAGCATCTTTACTAACATTTTACAGAAACTTCTCACAGTAGGTATTTCAAAACAGGGGTATTTATCCACTTAAAAAAACCAAAACAAGATGTTGAAAGAAAACTGCAGGAATTCTTGGACCACAGAGCTCCAACACTGTCAGTATCTGTCCCTAACATGGCAGCAATGTGTCCCTTAACCCATCAGCTATTCCCAAACCCATCAGTAATTTCTAGGGCTCTTAGGTCTCCACAGGACATGGCATCTCCATGCTTCCAACAGACTTAACTCTGGCAAGCATCCACCACAACTGTAGTTTTTCCATAATGCTCTCTTGCTAACATCCAAATACAAAATGCCTTATCAACTGCCATCTGTAGCTGTATTTATAAACGAAGATCTTCTTCAGTATCTGTACTTCCACTACAATATCTTTTACTATGATTACTATGTTCATTTGTACTTTGAATATGAAATGTTACACACAGTAAATATTTATCACGTTATCACAGATGAGCTACAAAGAGTCCTTTAATTAGAAAGCAGATCTCCCTTTTTTGTGTCTTCTTGGGTAAAGCAAGCAAGCAAATGGTATGGTCAAATCACCTCAAAACTATATAGCACAGCTCAAAGAAAAAAAAAAAGCGAAGTGATGTAGAGCTGCCTCTGCAGACAGATGTGTACTAAACAGACTGGGACAGTGCAGCCTGGAAAAGGAAAAGAACCCAAAGAGAGAAAACTGAGAACATGGAAACTTATAAAATCACAAATGAGGTGCTGATGGGAAAAAGATGCTTTATTCTTTCCCATACTACAAAAAGTAGGAGGGACTCAATGAGAGTACAGTTTAGAAAGAAGTAAAAAAAACCCCAGAAGCCAGGTATTATTTTTGTACAAATTGAAGGATTCATCACAGGGTATTCTGTG
The DNA here is from genome assembly GCA_013397055.1 of Pachycephala philippinensis. NCBI lineage: Eukaryota > Metazoa > Chordata > Aves > Passeriformes > Pachycephala > Pachycephala philippinensis. The sequence goes on from VWZT01000571.1 coordinate 76,167, forward strand.
GAAGCTCCAGGTATAAACTGTTCAAAATGCTTGGGCAAATCCCTCAAGGACAGGTCCAACAGGCACTGCCAGCTCAGACCCTCTTGCTCAGGCCACCTCAAACCCCTTCACTGCCAGGAGTTGGGGATGATGACTGAGCTGTCTGGGGTTGTTCCTCCACTCTCCCCTAATGATTTACTTCTGGCCACTGTCACAGACCACATGCTGAGCCCAACACACTCTTTGCAGCCCTTACTATCCCATCGTTCACGTACTTTGATAAATCTGTTCATGTGAAATAATTATTTCCCCAGCTCTAAATTGGAATGCATTAAAACCACGCTATTTACAAATAATGCACAGTTTAAGGCACTTCCTTAACCTGATTAAATGGAATGTAAGAATTAAATGAAACGCTGAGCATTTATATTTCCTGTCATCCCATTTCATCAGGTTTGCAGCTCGTTTCCTACCACCACCATTTCATCTCGGCACCTTGCACAAAGCAGTCCTAGACATCTGCTTTCATCCAGAGAAACCATTAGAAGAATCAATTTGCTCTCCAAGGCAAGAAGAGTGATGGACTCCTATGTTTACTTAGCAATAAGCACACAACTATTTAATTAGATCTAGATGCTGGAAACTGCATCTTTGAGGCAATAGCCGCAGCCACAAAGAATGAAGCGTTTCAATTTGTTAAATAAATCAATGTTTTCAGAATTATTTTTTTTCTGCTTGTAACTGCTGACTTCCATATGGAAGCACTGTCACAGGTAGAGGCGCAGCTCCCACCCGGTTTGGCTCCTGCACTCTCACACAACACTTCCTCAAAGAAACAAGCAATTAAGTTGCTGCCCCTTCTCAGCCACATGCGATTCCAAGATTGATGTCGTATTTCAAGCGACAGACTGTGAACACGCTCTGCAACCGTGGCATTTAATTTAGAAGTCAGCACTTGACACATTGAAGTATTTGGAATTCCTGAAGTCTGGCTGTCTGCACAGTTGCATAATTTGAGCAGGGATAACCTACTTATAACTGGGAGAGGGAGAAGAATGTCAACAGACAATCCCTTCTACGTCAGGGGACATCTCCTTCCTCGTCACATGCCAGCAAAAGCATCACTGGTTTTTCACAGGTTGACTTCCTTTTTCTTTAAGCTGGTGGATTACAATTCCTGAAAGGAGGGAAGCTACACATATCACCAGATGTTCTCCTAGGAATATACTCAGATGTTCTCAAAGCTCACTGAAAAACAAGTTTACCAGATATAACAGACAAGGCCAGCGAAATACTGATGTGAAATACCCCACACAAGTGTGAAGGACCCAGGACTTGATGCTGGTCACACAAACACCTCACAAGGCGCAAGCACCACACATCCATTCACAGAAAGGCCGTAAACATACAAAATCTCCTTCCAGCAAGTCACGGGATACAACCAAAACCAATGTCTGGGTGGTTGTTCACCCCCAGACAGGGGGAAGCTGTGTTTGCTTTTGATCCTCTTGGCAAACAGCTGAGCAGACCCTCTGAGCAGCACAATTCCCTACCGACACTGCAGAACGAAACCACCCCTTTGGAAAGTGCCAGAGTTTATGATTAACCTCCTGTTGCAACAAACATGGCAAGGATTCAGTTTCACTCTCTGACTACTCCTCTTACGTACTGCAGAAAGAATACACAAGGACACTCTCTCCCCTCCAAACCTCACAGTCACTGAAGCAGGAATTCCCTCACACTGTAAACAAAAGCAGGGCAAAACCTCCCAAGCATGATCCTCCCTGAGCATCCGTGCATCATCCACCTGGGGAGGCTGAAGTAGGGCTGGAAATTCCCTTCCCGCGGAAAGAGACTGCTTGGAGTGTTCGCACCAATTAAAACTTGGGATTAAAACCAGCTGTTTAAATAGAAGTAGTCCCAAGGGAGAGGCACTTAGAGCATTGTAACTGGTTCCTGGAATAAACAGTTTGACATCAATGGAGGCATTTACACTGGGAGAGCTGTGTCTGAGCTCCCAGGCTCAGCTCCACCCCTTAAATAGCTGCACTTAAACCCAGGCAAGGTCTCCAGGCTCATCACACCTTGGATCTGTGTCACATGTGGACACCAAGCTGCAGTAAGAGACCTCAAGGGCAGAAGAAAAGCACATTGCACTGCAAATACCCTGAAAGACTCCTGGATGCTGCTGTGACCTGCCTGCACAGGAGTCATTCCCACTCAGCATCACCTTGCAGGGTCCACAGAGCAGTGCCACAGGTGTGTCCTGCATGTGACAAATAACACATCACCTCATCTATGGAAACATCCAGCTCAGAGCCAGGGATCGGCTCAGGAGTGAACTGGGTGACCTCTACCTAAGAGCTGCCATGTGGATACCTGGTGGATACATCCCAAGAATAAATAACAAATGTAAAAAGGGGAAAGGAAAAGCCTCATATCAGGCAGAAGCACAGGAAGAAAGCAGGGGCAAACATGTAACTAGGAAAACTGAGAAACTCCCCATGTGGGTATGGCAAACCCAGAGTATCAGCTGAGGACAGTTAGAAAATTAGGAGACTTCTAGAAACATCACAAAATGGTTTGGGTTGAAAGAGACCTTGAAGATCATGTCCAACTCCCCTGCCACAGGCAGGGACACCTTCCACTATCCCAGGCTGCTCCAAGCCCCATCCAACCTGGCCTGGAATGCTCCCAGGGATGGGGCAGCCACAGCTTCTCTGGGCACCCTGTGTCAGGGCCTCCCCACCCTCACAGGGAAGATCTTCTCAATATCCCATCTAACCCTGCCCTCTGTCATTCTGAAGCCATTCCTCCATGTCCTGTCACTCCATGGCCTTGTCAAAAGTCTCTCTCCTGCTTTCCTGGAAACCCTTCAGGCACTGGAAGGGGGTCTGAGGTCTCAGAAAAAAATCCTGGAAGGGACAAATTATGTGTATGACCAGAAAAAAGAGGAAGTGATGGTATTTTAGACCCATGGGATGTGCAGATACCTAGGAAGTACACAGACCACTTAACTGTACTCTGCTGCACTGCTCAGCAAAGGAAACCCCAAAGTCAAAGCAAAAACCAAGGTAGGCTTAACCTGAGAGCCTCACACTTCAGGATCAGCAGGGCCCAGGAAGGACAGGGGTGGAAGTTTCAGCCATGGGAGATGTACCAGGCAGCCAAGAGGAGATCAGAGTGGGTACAGGGGTGACCTCTCTGGCACGTGCAGCAGGGAAGTGATGGGAGCGAGCACAGGAACAGCTGCCCCTGGGCGTCTGTGGGAACATCCAAGACATGAAAGGACACACAGTGGAAACCTCCACGTGCATGAGATGTGCCTGCCTGCAGAAAGGCCGCTGGCCTGCACCTCCCTGAGGTGCACAAACACACACAACGTGGGATGCACAGGCTTTTGGCAGGAAATCGGTGGGATAACCCCGGTGAGTGCGGACGAGGAGACAGACACCTCTCATCAGTGGGCAGAACAGGCTCCACAGCACACGAGACGGGCTGGAGGAGTCATCCCTTAGGATGTGGAGGAGGATGTGTCTTTTTGGGTGGGGAAAAACTCAGCAGCTTTTTGCAAACAGGCAGGAGCCCCCTGAGGTGAGGGATTTACTGGTCAAGCATGGAGTTCATTCCCTCTGTGCGTGGAAACGGGTACAGCAGATTTTGGGAGGCACTGGTACCCTGTATCAAAGGAGACAACAGGCTTTTGGCAAGCAAGAAGCAGATGATACCCTCCCAGAATCTGCTGATTATGTTTATATAGGAAAATGACTCTGGAGAGAAGGAAGGAGAGCAGGAAAACACGAAGCGGTTCTTGGCAGATGAGCACTGTGACACCCTCATGGTGCGTGGACACAGAGGCAGCGCAGCAGACCCTGGCAGATGGACACTGAGGAACATGCAGAAGGGGCTGTTGCAGGGAAAAAACAAACAACAACAAAGGGACAGCGAGCTCTGCCTAACAGCTAGTGGGAATCCCTCTATTTCCTCCCATAAGCCGGCACTGGAGGCAGCAGGTATCCCGTTGGGATGCAGGAAACAACACAACTTCCCCCCCACGCCCCTTGAAACTACAGCTTTGCGTGTGTACCCACAGGCTTCGCCAGCCAGTGCGGCTCCCTCGGGGCAGGGGACACCCCCGGAGCGGTGAACACCGCCTCAGGGGACACCCCCAAACACGGGGACACGAGGCAGGGGACACCCTAAACACCGGAACACGGGGCAGAGGACACCCCGAGGGAGGCGACACCCCCAAGCACCGGCAAAAGGGACAGGGGACACCCCCGGTGAAAGGTGACACTATCAAACACCGGCACGGGAGACACCCCTCGGCCCGGGAACCCTCGGTGAGGCGCGGGGGTGACACGGCCCCGCGGGAGGGGGACACACGGGCTGTGCACCGCGCAATGGGATCCCCCGGGGGGGTGAGAGCAGCCCCGGGGCCGCGGGGCACGGACGGGAAACACG
>VWZT01000571.1:86762-102609 GCA_013397055.1 Pachycephala philippinensis
GTATAGAATGGAGGTAGGTGCTCATAAGGCATCTGCAAAACAGAGTTGATTCAAAATTTCTGCAGAATAATTTCGGCTCCATGGATTTTGTCTATTCTCTCATGTAATATTTTGGTTCATCTCCTTAAAACTGAACGAACCATTTATTATCAATAAGATACGGAAAAGAGAGATTTAAAATCTCTCTGGGATGGAGATAATAATAATCCTGAGGAAAGTGCAAATAAAGACAAATGCAAAGAGATAAAAGGCAGGAAATCCTTTATTGAAGGGGTAAAGGCAGAGCCACAAATGGACTGTTTTCAAAATTAAAAACAAATACAAACAAGAGGCTAAAAATCAGAAAATTGTATTTTCCCCCCTCTCCTTAAGATGAGTTCCAAAGCTTAATTTTGGCTGGATTTGTTATGCTTACACAGCTTGGTTGGTACACCAGGGAGGGGGGAAACACCAGTCAGATACCAGAGTGGATAAACAATGAGCAAAGACATCCCTTCTCCGACCTCACTGCAGCTTTCAGAGAGGGGATGTGGGAGCAGCATGTTAAAACACAGTCTTTTTTAATCTCTTTTTTCCTCCTTTTTTTTTTTTTCCTCCTTTCCAGACCGCTACTGTACAAAACCAAACAGAAATTTATAATAAATACCTAACACAAGAGGCTCAGTACATTGCTACAATCCTTCACTGAAGGGAAACATATATATATACATATATATAGCCTAATATATAACCTCTTAGACTTAAATCAGCGTAAAGGCTACTTGTTTGTACAGAAGCCTGGGGCAGGAATTCCATTTGGCATCACCCAGACCCCACACCTCAACAGAGCATCACTGCCTCCAGTCCCCCCCATCCCAGGGGGATCCCAACCTTCCTCCTTGCTGGAAAAGCAGCAGGATTTGCCCTCAACAAGGAGTTTTTACATCTAGGAAGCTCCAGCTAAGCAGCTGTGCAGTGATTATAAAAAAACTGGAAAAGCCCCTTGGCGTGCACGACTCCCGTGTGATAAATACAGACGTTTTCCTTGGCACTGTCTCAGACTGATATTCCTGACCCATCCTAAATGCTGGTGGTGACACTGGAGAGGAAACACATGCTGGCTTTGAGTTAAAACCCTTGCAGACTCAGAGGGGGAAAAAGAAAATAACCCTGCAAGGCTACATGACTTTAGCATCCAGCTATTTGTTAGAACTGAAATTCCTGGAGATTAATTAGCAGATGCAGAACATTGCCCAAAGGTAGGTCTGTACCACAGCCCAAACAGCTCTGCATCCAAACTCTGCAGCTGGCCCTTACTTTTTTTTTCCCTTTCCTAAGAAAAATAAAAGAGCCAAGCCCTCAATACTCTCAGTCCTGGGCTGTAGCTCCTGTGGTTTTGATAAAAATCACGTATGGGAGATAGAACAGGAATATTTCATGTTTTCAGGTAAATAGGGTTTCTGTCTTCAGTGAAGCAGCTCATCCCACCATCCCATTCCAAACCTGTCTGGACAGTGAGGAAAAGGTCTAACACAAGCTCACTCAGGCAAAAGGGACAAGGGAAAGGATTCGCTCCATAAATGTGAATGGGGAATCTGAAACATCAAAAATTCCAGCCCTCCTCCCCTTCCTATGAGAAAAAGGCAGATCCCACTGGAAATTCAACGTTTTGCTGCCAAAAAGGAAGCCAAGACAGGGTATGAGAGAGGAGTCCGGAGATGCTGAATTGCTCATCCAGCAACAGCAAAATCTTTCCAAATTCCGTCCCTGCTCCCCAGGCACTGGCTGCTGCCAGCACACGGCCAGTGATTGCTTCGGAAAGGGCAAAGTTCAGGGTCTGAACAGCCATCTGTGCCGAGGCCAGGCAGCAGCTGGGATGGGGAGAGGGATGTGGCTGCTTCCCACTGGGAAAGAGCAGCTCCAGCCTTGCCAGGCTCGGTTTTGGACTGAGAATTGCTCAAGCAAGGCTGGAGCTGGCACCAGATCTGAGCATCTTCACAGATCCCAGGAAAGCAGAGGTGAAGAGCAGCGCTGGTCACCTCTGGCATGATCCACAGATCCTGGGCTCATCCCTGCTGCAAACCAGGCTAGTGAATTATCTCCAAAATTAGAGCAGAGCCGGAAAAATGAGCCCACAGGGGACTGAAAGCCAAGGATGGGAAAGGAAATGCTGGCACACCAGAGTGCCTGCTCCAGAGGGCGTCACAATAGGCATTTCACAGTCAGAGCACTGCAGAATTAGGAATTAATTAATCCTCACAGTGGCCCTGTAAGAGAGATCAGGTGTAATTAAGCCTTGGTTTTATAGCTGGGGAAACAGAGGTGTGGGGTAACAGCTCTAGGAATAACTGCAGATGCTGGGGGTGTTTGGAGATAGAGGTTTGTCACCTTGTAGATTATAAATCCAGCAGAAACCACCAGGACCACGTCTCACCTGTCCTCCTGCCTAATTCATGCTAGGATCTGGCCCTCAGTTTATTCTTTCTCCCATCCACACGAGCAATTTACCTCCCAAGTTAAACCCACAGTTGATAAAACACTCCTCATGCTCAAGGACACCCATGCAGCTGCAGGGAGGGGATCCAACCTATTCCATGCCTTTTGTGAAGAGATCCCAGCTTTATCAGCAAAGACATCCACCCTGGACCTCCGTGACCTGCAGCTGGGATGGGGCCATGGCAAAACCAGGTTCCACGTTTTCTCCAGTGCCAAACCCCAGCAAACCTTACAAAAGGAACCTGCAACCACATTCAATGACAGCTCTTCGGAAACACCCTACGGATACGCTTATTTTTCCCTTTAAGTTACAACTTGCCTGCGAGCAGCCAGCCAGAAAGAAAAGGAAGAAAGAAAGGAAAAGAAGTGATTCCTCCCTGTTTTGCCGCCGTTATTCTCCCCTCTGAGGTAGACATCGATGCGGTGGGGATGAACCACTGGAGAGTGGTTATTTGTCTGGCGAGCAGGCCCACGGCACCCTTGCTGTCCTGCCCCAGGCTGGTGGATGCCCGTGGCACCCTTGACTCCGAGTACCCTGGCACGGCTCAGCACTGCCGCAGCACGCAGGCCGTGGTGGCCAGCGGTGGCCCTGGCGAGCTGCACTTCTCCGGGGCGGTGACTTTACCGGCGTAATCGATGCAGGAGGCGTTGCGCGTCCGCACGCCCTCGCCGCACGTTTGGGAGCAGGGGGACCAGGGACCCAGGCGCCAGAGAGGGCACGGCATGTCTCCGCAGGGCTTGATGTCCTCAGGCTTGAGGGATCTGTTGCAGGCGGAGGAGGTTTGACCCTCCACATCCCGGCAATCCACCGTCCGCCGCTGCCAGCCGGAGCCACACGTCTTGGAGCACTCAGACCAGTCACCCAGGACCCACTGCGAGGTCAGCATCGGGCGGATGACGTTGACCGACTTCTTCTCTTTGCCCTTCTGCTTGCTGAAAGGGACATCCTTGGGGATGAAGAAGGTGTACTTGACTTTTGGTGGGAAGACCTCGCTGGCAATGGTCAGCAGCTGGACGGTCAGGGGCTCTGGGAGCTGTCGGAAGCTCTGCAGCCTCTCCAGAGTGGTCATGGAGCCGCTGTATTTCAGGATGGTCCCCTTAATGAGGATGTCCTGCTCCATGGCTGAGATGGCAAAGTCTCCGTTCAGCAGGTACTTGCCCTCCAGGGTCTTCAGGGCCAGGTAATTGCCGTCGTGACGGACGCCTCGGTGGCTGCGCTGTTTGATGTCGATGTTGGTGGCTCCGGCGGGGATGGTGACAATGTCATTGTAGCCGTACCTGCACAGGAAAAAGGGACACGGTTATTCTTCAGGGCTTACCAAGAGCACACCCGTGTAGGGAATAGCACTTGGGATCCTGGCTCTGAAGCCATCTCTCTGTGACCCCGAACGCTCAAGAGCTGGAAATATTGCAGATGTTCTAGATGTGAGCTCAGCTGGAAGATGTCACTGAATTCCATATGAAAATGAGTGATGCAATCAGATGAACAGCCCTGTGGTTACCAGCCGAGGTGGGAAATCCCCCTCACTCCCTATGTTTGGGAATAGTGAAGTGTTTGGGGCTGAAAGCCTGCCACTGGTGATGCTGAAGGATGACATAGCCTATTGACAGAGATAATATAGATATAACAGAGATGTAGATACAAATACAGATGTAGAACAACAGAATAGGAGAGAGTCTCTGCACCCTCAACTTTCGAAGGGTTTTGCAGCCACCACTACAACGCAGACGTAATCCCACTGGAGGATACAGAGGACATTCCCATGCCAGGGAAACATTTTCCTGCAGAGCCAGCCAAGGCCCATCCCTGGAGCACCACAGCTCCCGGGACAGCACACGGAAGGTTTCACTCGAGCCCTCAGCACTGTGACTCACACTGTGGGGCCAGCAGGATCGTTTTCCATGGATCCCCATGGTGGATGCTGCGGTCAGTAATTAGGTTCAGAGTATTTTGGAAAAAAGCCTTTGAGTCGAACTTTGCTCTCCGTCGCCCTGGCCTCCCTCACCCTGATCTTAATGGGATCTCTTCTTGGCTGTAGCTCCTACGCTAATCTCCCTTTAGTCAACCACAAACAACTCATAGGAGAGTGGAAGCCCCGTTTCAGCTGTTCCCTGGAAGGAAACCATTTAGGAAATCTAATTTGACTGTGTGAGTCACCTCGCTGCATGGAATCGGACGGTTGGGCTTTTGTTATGGTTTTCCAACAAAAGCCATAAATTCTGCTCTTTGGCAAAGCCACGGAGATGTTGGGTGAGGGAAGTGGCTGCCTCAGTGCCCTTGTCGCAGGATTCAAATTCACCCCCAAGCCCAGGGAAAAGTTACTGAATATTTACATCACACGTCAGCCCTTGAATAGTGAGTGTCCAACTCACTGCACTGGGGTGAAATGTGTTTTGTAAACTCGTTGGGGCAGCAGATTTATTTACGGTGGTGTACCGAGCCCGTCACATCAGTTATTATTTTAGGAAATAAGCTCTACTTGGCTTGTATAATTCTGCCCCGAAATAAACTGAGCCTAAGCCCCGGAGTCTGGGGAGGAGCCCAGGCTCTTGCAATGCCAGCCGGCTGAGGATGCTGGCTTGGATCCTAATATAGTCCTAGCCTACAACTTTAGCCATAGAAAAAGGGGAATGAGAGAGGATGCTGGTTTTTCTCCCACAGCCCATCCCTGCAGAACCTTCTCCCTGGCGCCTCACTTGGATCTGTTGAGCGAGCCGGATATTTTCCTGCAAGTGGAACCATTGCCGCCGCACACCCCGCACTTGTCCAGCTTCTTGGAGGACCCAATGACGTGATCACAGCCTGCCTTGATGCACTGCCCGTGCACGCAGATGGAGAGGGTCTCTGGGCCACACAGCGTGCCATCGATCACCTGGGAAAGGGGGATGCAGAGGAGGAATGAGGGGATGAGTTCTGAAATGGGATGAACGGGAGTGATTCCCATCACCAGGGATCTCACTTTGATGACTCCCATCACCAGAAATCTCACTTTGGTGATTCCCATCACCAGAAAACTCACTTTGGTGATTCCCATCACCAGGGATCTTACTTTGGTGATTCCCATCACCAGGGATCTTACTTTGGCCTCAAAGACTTTGAACTCGCTCCTCCCTCGGGCTCGGCAGAAGAGTTTGCATCGGTCTCGGGGGGACACTCCTGCGTACTTAGGAACCCACTCCAAGCGATTCCCTTCCAGATCTGTGAAGTTGTAGCTGTTGTACTTCTCACACTGCTGCTCCCGAAAGCTTTTCCCTGAAAGGAAAGGCGAAAGATGACCCAAAATCCATGGGAAGCTGGAAGGAGCTGCTGTCCTTGGCCATCACAGAGATGTGGGAGTGAGCTAAGGATAGTGGGAGCATGTGGTGAGCATGCAAGCAGAGGAGGAATGTCAAGAAGGAGGGATCCCACACACCTTCCATCAGCCAGACAAGGTCACAGCCCCCAGAAGGAAGCTGTTGCTCCCCCCAAATATGAATATTCCAGGGGGAGCAGAGCAATCCCTGTAATGCGTTCTAGAGGAGCAGGAGCGGGAGCTGAGCGTGCATTTGGGAATTGCCATCCTTACCATCCAGCGGGCACTCCTGGGTGTGGCAGGACTGGTACTTGGTTCTCTGGCCCTCGCAGTAGCTGCCGCCGTGCCGCGGCTTGGGGCTGTCGCAGTGGCGGTGGGAGAACTGGATGCCTCCCCCACAGCTGCGGGAGCAGGGGCCCCACGTGCTCCACGGGCCCCAGCCACCGTTCACTGCCGGCTGCAAGAGGCCAGGAGAAGCTGCTAAATCCATCTCTGAGCCTGTCCAGCCCCTGAGCTGCTCCCTCCCAGGCCATTCCCACTATTCCCCAGCGCCCCCATTACCTGGGGTTTCAGCGCATCCTGCTGCACACAGCGCCCGTCCCAGCACAGCCCCTCGGCTTTGCAGGGGGTTCCATCGGCCCAGGGCAAGCTGCCGTTCTTGGTGTGGCAGAGGGGCTCCCCGCTGCCGGTCCTGCACCACAGCTGGGCACAAATGTCCTCCTCTGTGGTGTTGGGGCAGTGCTGGAAGTCCTTGCCAAAGATTTGCTGGCATTGCTGGTCCAGGCTGTACAGGGCTGTTTGGCCGGGCAGCTCGGCCGGCAGGGAGACGGGCTGGGCTGGGGCATCCAGCAAGCAGTCACCTGGGCAAGGTTCAAGAGTTAGGCTGGAGATAGATCTATCAGGGCTTGACACCACTGACTGCACCAAGCAGGGCACCCCATGCCTCTGTCCATAGTCTGGTTTGACTCCCCCTTCACCCCACACACCCCTCCAGGCATTGCAAAGAGCCTGAGCAATTAAGGAAAAGATTGTTTTGAGTGATGAGGTAGCTGGTTGAGCCTTACCATGCCCTCCATCCAGGAACTCGGTGAGGTACATGGCGCTGCAAGGAGACCAGGGCTGGGTCTTGTTCAGGTGGATGAAGAGCGCGGCCATCACGTGGTGCTCGCCGAGGGGCCCAAAGAGCCGCTCACAGTTCTTGGAGTCGTCGTGGGGCATGCTGAGCACATGGCCTGGGGAGCAGAGAGCATGGCAGAGCTGAGCTCCCCAGCCCAGCTCCTGCTCCTCAGCAGATGGTGCGTGGGAGCACCTGTAAGGTATCAACACCTCCTACTTCTGCAAAAGCTATTTGCTTCCATAAATCAGAAGGAATAAGAAACTGCTTGCTCTGTCTCGGTGGTACAGCCTGCTGTGTGCAGGGCAAAGCAGCCCGAATTTTTAGAAACCCAGAATGGTTTAGGATGGAAGGGAATTAAAGCTCATCTTGTTCCACCCCCTGCCATGGACAGGGACACCTTACGCTATCCCAGGTTGCTCCATGCCCTGTCCAGCCTGGCCTTGAATGTTCTCAGGGATGGGGCAGCCACAGCTTCTCTGGGCAAAAATTAGTCAGTGCAGGAATGGCAAAAGAAGGGAGAGATGTGCTTGATCCCATACCTGAGCTCATCACAACAGAGCTCATAGAATCATAGAATCATTAAGGTTGGAAAAGACCTCCAAAATCCTCAAGTCCAACCTGTGACCAATCCCCACCTTGTCACCCACACCAGAGCACTGAGTGCCACATCCAGGCATTTCTTGAACAACTCCAGGGATGGGGACTCCACCACCTCCCTGGGCAGCCCCTTCCAATGCTTGACAACCCTTTCAGTGAAGAGATTCATCCTGAACTGGTGCAAATGCACCAATTTACAACAATTTGGGCACTTCTTAGTGTTTCTGCTGGTGCAAACCAGCTTTTGTCAGTGCCAGAAGCTCCCCATGGCTTAGTGGGTGGTCCCCATCCAAGAGATGCTGGTGCTGGGCTGTGCCACAACCCCTCCCCGCAGCAGGACTGGAAGAAGCAGAATTCCCCTTGGGAAGGGACGTGTTACCCAGTTCATGAGCCAGGGTGTAGGCTGCCTGCAGGCCCTCGTCCTCGATCACGGAGCAGCTCTTGTTGCGGTCGCACATGGTGCCGATGTCCGCCACTCCCAGCGTGTCACAGCTCTGGTGCCCACAGAAGTCCTGTTTGTGCCGGGCAGGGGGAGCGGTCAGCAGGGGGAGGGGGTGCCACGTTCAGCCCCAACATCTCCGTGGGCAGCCCACCCCAAATGAAACTACCCTCGCAAACGCTTTGCTGCAAGCTCCATTCTATGCATGGTGGGGCATCGACCTCCATGGTCAACCCCCTCCTCTCCCTCCACGGATGCCTTGACCCCTTTCCTTTCACACCGGAGCGTTCCCAAGGACGCTGACCTGTCTGGTGAGGAGGATGGCGGTGTCGTAGTGCTCGGCGTGCCGGTCGCTCGGGGGGTTGAACCTTTGCTGCCAGCTGCAGAAGTTGCGCAGGGTGAGGCCGCCGTTGTCGGACACCTCCGGCCCCGCCGCTGCCTCCTCCACCACCAGCACCTTCACCACCACCAGGTTGATGGAGTTCCTCAGGCTGGGGTGCTTGTAGATGCGAGCTGCCATGGACATCAGGGTCAGGACGTGGTTCTGTGGGGGAAGAGATGGGCAGGCAGAGCCTGGGTAAAACCTCTGCTACGGGGCAGTTTTTTTGTTTGAAAAGAAGGAATCAGCCTCATTTATGGAGCCCATCACGTCCAGACCATGGGCTGATGGACTCAGTGCTGCCTTTCCTGTATATGATGCTTTACACCTTGTGCTGGTGGACAAGCCCTTCTCCAAACGCTGTGTCTCCCCTTCCATGAACCCTTTGCACCTAGAAATCCCTCTGGAAGAAATTCCTTGGGGAAAATCTCAGCATTGTGGAGAGTCCTCTGCATATTCCCAAAGCATTAACCCTGCCCTCGCTGCCCCAGGGCAGGAACCCACTCACACACATCTTGCTGGTGCAAAACCACCCAGTAAAACTTCTGCCTGTGCTGGTCACAGGGTTTGAACCCGACATCCTCGGCGACAGACTGGGACTAGAACACTTTGACAGCCAAGTCTTTGCCCGGCAGCATCCCCTGCTCGGCGATGACCAGGGATTACTTCATATGTCAAAAGCGCCAGCGATGTTTAGGCTGATGTAAACATCTTATCAGAGCATCAGAATTCCTCCTCTGCTTGGCATTGCTCACGGCCCGCAGTCAGGAGAAAAAAATGCAGCTATTACACAATACAGTATTGGGAAAGAGAAAGTGGCTTCTCTCCTCCCCAGACAAATTACACCCTGCGGTCTCAATTCAGAGCCTAATTAAACTGGAAGGACTTGATGGGAGCCCTCTCCGATGGCCAAGTTTCACCCAAAATACATTTCCTGAGCGAAGCTGACTCTGTGTGCTCATCCATCATGGTACTGCCAGGACAATGTCATTTTCTGAGACACAAAATGCTGTTTCCTTAGCAAATGAGGGAGATGTTGAGGGAGATACAGCATATTTGCTGCACCGAGAGCTGCTTGCCCAGGGCACTTGTGGCTATTTTAAATTATTCTGCCACATTTTATCCCGTCACTGGCAGCTCCGTGTAAACAGATGTTTTGTTTCAACGAGACATGTCCCAAGTCCTCCCCAGCTCATTATCCAAGGGCAGGCCCCAGCAAGGCTGATGGGAGCAGTGAATAGACTGGTTTATTTAGACTGGCCAGATCTCCACGCCGTGACTCACATCCCAGCCCGGAGCATGCAGCCCATGTCACGGAGAAGTCACTGCAGAGGCAAGAAATCCAGGAGAGATCCCCACAAGTGGTTGCTCCATGAAACTTGGGGGAATTGCTCACTCTGTGGGGAAAGTCCATTGGGAACCTTGCTAAAAATATCACAAAGACTTCCTAAAATTACGCCCCTGAAGATGTAGAAGGTTGCTCTGCACTGGAGCTGCCCATCATGGGATCATCCCTCATTTCCAAGGGAATAAATCCAGCTGCATCCTTTTCTAACCCATTAGAGGTTTGTGTCCATAACAGTAGATTTGACCTGGGAGATCTCAGTTCGTACCACAAATCCCCCAGGACACCAACCCTCACATCCTCAGGGGTACATCCAGCCAAAAACCTCTTTCAGCAGTAGGAACAGAGGGACTTGGAAAACATCTGTCCACCTTCTCTGTCTGGAAAGGGAAGATGGAAAGCCAAGCGAACAAACAGCTATTTAGTGAAGATTAAAAGGTCAAATTCACTTGTTCCACCATCTGGTATCTATTTATACCCATCCCTGGCCTGTGCAGGAGTTGGTTGGGTTTCAGATGGACCCTGACTGCTCTGGGGAGAGCAGCAATCCACCTGCACTGCCTCAGCTTGGCCAAGGGCTTGAAGCCACGGCCAAAAGCAAATTACAGGATCCTTCAGGGCTCGGGAGAGGCCAGCTGAGTGCTTTTGGCCAACAGCTGGCTGTGGATGGGCTGAGTCCTGCTGGTCCCAGCCTCCTTCTGCCTTTGCAAACAGCCTCTGGCCTGACCATCCACCCGGGAGGGAATGCTGCCTTCTCCGGGGTTTTCTTCCCAGCACCGAGGCTGAGGATGTGGGTACTGGGATCAGGTGCAGGGCAGGATTTTGGGAGCCCAGAGCTGCAAACAGCCTGGTTTCTGCCTTCCTGCCAGGCACTGCAGCCCTGCAGGCACAAGGAGCTTCCCTGCCATTTCCAAGCAGCATCCTGGGAGATCTGGCAGGATGTCTGGTAAACACAGCTGGGAAATCAGCCTCTCACCTGCTCTGGGGGGAGAGGACACCAGTGTGAGCCACAGAGGGGTCATGGAGCATCCCTTCTCTGCCCCATGCACTGCATTTATGCCGAGGCACTCTGGAGGCTGGTAGCCCACAAACCTCCCACCCCTTTTCCCCCCAGCTGCCATCCTGAGCTCCCTCTGCTCTCAATATCAAATTCCACCCACTTCCCCCTAAAAATGAGGAGGGATGACTTCTGTCTGACACACCTGCATTACAGCAGCTCTGACATCCCTCCTGCCACAGCACCACTGTGTCTGGGACAGCCCTGCCCTGAGCCAGGCACTGCCTGCCAGGACCTTCCAGCAGCAAACAGCACAGCCAGAGGGACAGGAAAAATAAATATAAATACGGATCAGAGCAAGGGGAACTGAAGTGGTTGTCTTTACTCTCATAACACTGAAGGATTTTGCTTTCTGATACAGGCTCTTGCAAAGTCTCTGCTTACATTCCCTTTCAGGGGAACCACTCAGAAGCTGAAGCCTGCAAAGATCCCCAAACGCTGGGGTTCATTTTTAATTATTATTATTGTTTTGATGGGTGAAACTGCTCTTACACAGACACTATTATTGTGGTATGCACAGAACGGTTTAGTACTGCTGGACCCACCCAGAACAGGACAGCAGGGAGCACCCACAGAACAGCCCAGCACAACCTGCCTCCCTCCAACGTGTGGGGAGCAGTGTTCAGCCCAGCCTGGGGCTGTAGGAATTGTAGGATTGCTTGCAGGTTGGGTTTGGTTGGGTTTTTTCCCTGCTTTCTCCCTCGAAGCCAGCATTTCTGCAGAGGGGGGAAAGAAGAAAGAAATGCTGAGCTTCTGGAGCGCAGACAGATGGAAGGGAGCAAACCCAGGGTCAGATGCAAGGGCTGCCCAGCTTTTAAAAATCAACTGGTAAAAACAGCCCGGGCTGTCCCTTTCTCCCGAGCACCATCTGTGAGCTCCCCCGCGGTTTGGGTACCCGGGGGCTGCTGCCTGCCCTGCCCTGAGCTCCTCCTGTGGTTTCAAGCCCGGGCCAAGAATTCCCTTGCAAAAATGTGGGAGGCAGCCAAGGGAAATGGGGGGCAAGCCAGGGGAGAGGGGGATCCCTTGCCAGCCTGCCGGTGTGCCTGGCTGCCCTCCTGCCTTCCCGGCTCTCTGCCCATCCCTGTTCTGTTTGCCACATGATCTTTTTCCCCCCTTCTCTTGCCCTCTTTGCTGGATATTTGGGGCTCACAAAAGCAGCAATCACCCCTGTTCAAAGCGGGGGAAACTGAGGCACATCCAGACTGCCACCACCTCCCCAGAGGCACAGAGGGAGTCAAACCCCATCCTGAGAGCATCCCAGAGCAGGAGTGCTACGGTTTGGGAGCTGCTTCAGTGGGAGCCAGCTCCCTTCACGCTGCACATTTCATTCCGAAGCCCTGAAATGCAGCAGCTGTTGCATGTCCCGGCGTGGGGTGAGTGCACCAGCCAGAGGAATATTTAGGGAGGCTGCCTGCTCCTCCAGCCCCCTGCCCCAAAGCGGATGCAGGCTCAGGGTCACACTCAGAGGACAAATCCCAGAAGAAAAGCTGGCGGATGGCAGCATCACGCAGGTCCCCCTTTGCAAAGATCCCCTTTAATCCCACTCCAGCTGCCTTTGGGATGGGCTTAGGAGGGGCTGGCTTCTTTTGTCAAGGGATTAAGCGAATTTACCCACTCACGCTGCAAAATACCCTAAAGCAAGCCTAAGAGCCGGACATGAGGGGACCTGGGGCTCCAGGGTGGCTCTGGATTTGCCTCCAGTCGATGTGGGTGTGGGAGAGCTGGCAGCAGCACCCCGGCAATGCCCCGTGCCCTGCACTCCAGCACCTGTCTGGTCTTAGAGGGAAGGGTTTGCAACAACAGCACTCCTAAAACCTCATAAATCTGCCTGGAAAAAACACAGAAGTCAGCAAGGAATCCCAGCTTTTCCAGACGGATCTGATTCTGCTGCGGTCCTCAGTCATCACCAGCCCCTGGAACCAGGAACGGCAGATTCCTCACTTGCAAGAGGAGAGGGGAAAGGGGATCACAGCCATCGTGCTTGCGGAGGAAAGCTCGGAAATGTGTCTCATCTGCACCCAAGAGACTGGAGAAATCCCACCACAGGAATCCCGTTTGGCTGCCAACTGGCTGGGGATGCTGCAGCTGGCTTTGGGAAGCGCCTGGTGCTGCTTTAGGTGTCCTGGCAAACGCTCCTGAGCCGTGCACAGCATCCCTGCAAGTGCAGCCCAGCTGCAGGTGCTCAGCAGCAGGATCAGCCCCAGCTCCTGCCTCAGCTCCCCCTACTCAAACCCCCACTTCATTCTGTGAGTGATGCTCACAGCCCCTTTGTTTTCAAGCATTTGGGATCCTCTGCAAGAAAAATGCAAGAACTGGCGTGTCCAGCCTGGAGCCTTGCTCCCATCCCCGTGTGAGGGCTCTTCCCAGTCACTGCAGGCTGAATCTGCCACATCCCCACAGGATTTACTGCCCAGCACTGTCCTGCTGCTAATGCCCCCCCAAACACCTCATCCCCTGCAATCATCGAGCCCAAACAATGATTAAACCCCCAAATTTCAGGTCTGGTTCTGCCCTCACTTCACCATTCCCTCCTGGTTTACATGAAACTATTGATGAAGGTAGAATAAGCTCTTATTATCTAAATTAGACTAACAGCTGAGCTATAAGGCTCAAATTGATTAGAAATGAATCATTAAGAGCATTTTCCCACCAAGAGCATGGCATTGATTATAACTCACAACGCTTGAGTGCATCTTAGGGTGACTCTTCTGCTCGAGCTGTTACAACTTATGCAAGAAAATAACTGGGAATACAAACAATGCTGGTGACCTTTAATAAATATTTGGTAATTAAAGTGTGGTTACGGGAAGAAAAGTCATTATATAAATACGGTTTGTTCTGACTCAACATTTCTACTCCCTGGGCATCTCTCCTACTCAGCTCTCTAAGATCTCACCAGCACTTGCCACTGCTTTTTTCACCCCAAAGAAAAGGTATTTATGGAGAAGCAACATGGCTGTGCTGCTGCTCCCTGCATTTTTGTTCCAGAGAACAAAAGACACAGAAACACAGCAGGTGGTTTTTTGGTTGTTTTTAGCTGCTACACCAGAGCTGGTGGAAGTTTTCTCCCAAATATTTTAATAAGCTATTGCTCTATCTATCCAAAACAAGATCTTTAAAGATTTCCTTCCCATCCCTGAGAGATGATGCAAAGATGCTGCTCTTGGGGCCAAGCAAATGACGGTAAAATGGGAGCCAACCAGGCAGCATCACCCAGCCCAGGGCTGGAGCAGCCAAACCAGGGCAGGATGCCAGTGTTCCAGCCCCTTGCCATCATTCCAGCCACTTCCTCTCCAGCTGCCCTCACAGATTTACCCAGAGGTAAAAACGGTTGCTGCTTTTCCCCAGCTCAAGCTGGGCATTATCAGGATTCCCCCAACCCAAATATATCACCTTATTTCAAGCAATTTAGACACCCTTGGGTCCTGCTTTAAAACCATCAGGTGCCCAGCTGGGTGCAGAAGATTCACTGTACTATTTTTCCTGCCCTCTTGGGGAATCAGAGACCAACTTCACACTATGGGGAGAGTAATTCCCACCACCACTTATACGTCTGTTGCTTAAAAATTCAGCTTACTGCACTTCAAACTCTTTTCTGAGTGCTGTGAGCACTTGGGGTATCTCCAAGTGCATCACCCCTCGCTCACTGACCCTCTGCCGTCTGCTCCTGCCAGCCTGCCTTGGTGGCAAAACCAAGCGAGGGGCGAAACCAGAGTGATGCTGAGCAGCTGAAATCAGCTGGAGCCCCGGGGTTCAGCATTTCCCAAGGTCCAGCCTGGCCTGAGCAGGGCTGGCATTAAAACCCTGCTTTGTTAGCAGCAGAGAAGCCCCGAGGGGAGGGATAAAGTGCGGAGAAGTGGCAAAGCCAGGCTGCCAAAGTGCAGCCCCTGGTTTCAGCTGCTCCCTGCTGAGCTCCAGCTTCAAGGACTCTTCTCCCAGCGCCGAGCCCAAACAACCGGAGAAAGAGCAACTTCAATGCACAATTATCCCTTGCAAAGAGTGCAGAGCATTTCCGATGGTGCAAACCTGAGTTTGGACCTGAACCACCCATCCCTGCAGGGCAGGGGCGGGGAGCTGGCTTTGCCAGAGGCATGAAAAATGACCTGGTGCTGATGAATGAGGCACATCAACAGCCCTGGAGATGGATGTGGGGGGCTGAGGCACCCCGGGCTCTGCTCCTGGGGTCTCCCCAAAGCCTGCTCGGGGCAGGGTCTCCGCAGAGAAAGTGTTTAAGAAGGGTGAGAATTCCTGGCGCTGGTGGCTGAAGGAAAGGGCTGTTCATCCATCTGCTCAGCTGCTAACAGGTGGCTCAGGAGCGGGACTGCGCATTACTCAGCCCCTGGTTTATTTACTATCTGGCCCCGGCTCCCACCCGGAAGGGAGTTCAGCCCAGTGCTTTGCAGCGCGGCTCTTTCCTTGTAGCAGGAAGGGCATTAACCCGCGCTGTCCCCAACCTTTGGGGACACCAGGCTGACGGGACATCGCAGTGCCCGCTGCGTGCAGAGACAGGCTCGCCGGGATGGATGCTGGGTCTGGGAAAGGGTCCCCAAACACTGACTGAACCCCACAGACCAACTTACAGCCCCTACACAGCAGGGGAAGGTGGGAACCAAGGACCCCCGCCCCGCCCCTCGCTCACTCCGAGCTGTCCCCGGTGTCCCGGGACTGGGGGGACCCGGCAGCGGGCAGGAAAGCGGGACGGCAGGAGGGGACGGAGAGGCAGCAGGGCTGGAGAGGGAGAGCCAGCGGGGATGGGGACGGGAGACAGCGGTGGAGGGGATGAAGGGGGTGAAGGGATGCATGTGTAGGGAGGACGGAGGATGGAGGGATGAAGGCGATAGAGAGGCAGTGGGAACGCAGGAACTGGAGATGGGGGGAGGCGGAGAGGCGGCTGGGATGGGGACAGCACGGGACGGAAGGATGGAGCGGCCGTGGGGACGAAAGAGCCGGAGACAGGACAGGCACCAGCGGGGCCGGAAGGCTGCGGGCAGGGGGACGGCAGACACCGCCAGCCCTTACCTCCACGTCCTCCCCGTAGAACCGCACCATGGACGCGTCAGCCACCAGCAGCGTCTCCACGAAGCGCGCCTGCGACACGAAGCGCCGGGCCCGGGGCAGCGGCTCCTCTCCGCCGCCCCCGCCGCC